>CM059225.1:9260945-9420945 GCA_030347435.1 Clarias fuscus | reverse complement strand
ACAAATTAGGAAAATAATACAAATAATTAAAAAGAGCGCTGTCTGTTGAGAACTGTAGAGTAACCTGGAAGAACTAAGAATATATAGTCAAATAAGTGCCACCCCTATATTTTTTAATAATAAACAAACTTAGTGTAAAGATAATGGAAAATTATTTGAAAGAAAAATAGATTATAATGGGGAAAAGATATGGAGTCAGATGATGAGGTATATGACGTAAGCAAACAAGATAAGAGAAAATGTAATTACAATGGGTGACAATATGGGAAAAAGTTGGATTATAATGGGTTAATAATTTGATAAGAAATAAGAAAAAATGTACAGAGGAGGGGGCTAGGTGTGCACTCCTCCTCTTGCAAACTGTATAAAATGACCGCTGAGGTCACAGTCAAATCAGTCAGATTTTGGAGATGCATGGGTTTACATCCTAGGCATTACTAAGCTGGCTCACTTGATTTTATTGCTGCAATAAATCCTGCCTTACTTCATCCAGATCTACAAGGAGTCCGGAGTCTTTCCTTTGGTTCTTTTAAAGTTAAAGTTTTTGTATGATATTTGTAATTAAGGCAACTGGAACTAGTGTAGGAGAAAAATCTCCCACACCTGTATTCAGTGTGCGCCGGTGTTATGCGCTAAAATGCCTCCCTGCCAGAGATGCCCCTCCTATATAATCTCCGTTGAATATTATATTAGAACACAAATTTATCAGGTTTATGATTTACAAATTACAAATTAGACCAAACAAATGTGATTATAAAATAAGCAATATAAAAAAAATACATGTTGTATAGAGAAAAAATATATAATTTTAATATAAATATAAATTAATATTTTTTCATATACACCATGTATTTTTTTAT
Source organism: Clarias fuscus (assembly GCA_030347435.1). NCBI lineage: Eukaryota > Metazoa > Chordata > Actinopteri > Siluriformes > Clariidae > Clarias > Clarias fuscus. Next base: position 9,420,085 of record CM059225.1, on the reverse strand, counting down.
ATTGCTTATTTCATACAGGGGAACCTTGGATTACGAGCATAATTCGTTCCAGAAGTGGGCTCATATTCCAAAACACTTGTAAACCAAATCTTCATTTCCCATGAAAAATATTGAAAACTCAAATTATTCGTTCCACAGCCCCAAAAAATAAATACATAAAAATAATTAATACAATCAATAAAATGAAAATAAAACAAATCAATCTGCACTTTACCTTAAAAAAAAAGTACAAATAAATCCTGACAGATAAGTGTTTCCGTTGGTGCACACAGTGTATGTGTGTGTGTGTGTGTGTGTGTGTGTGTGTGTGTGTGTGTGTGTGTGTCTGTCAAAAACAAATGAACCAGCACCTTACTTTTGAAAAGAATCGCGACAGAGCAGAGTTTATGTGTGTTTGTGAAGCCAGGGAGGGGGTGAAAAGGCAAGAGAGCGTGTGTGTGTGTGTCGGTGTCAAATTGCGCGCGCACACTAAGTGTGCAGAGTTGAGCAGAGTTCTGTGTGTTTGCAAAGCCGTGGGGGGTAGGGGGGGGGGGGGGGGGGCAGAAGGTGAGAAAGTGACGCTTGGTGTCAAAATAAGAGTCGCATGTGTGATACATGATACTCGGCGCTCGTAAACTAATACTTGCTCGGTTTCCGAATAAAAATGTATTAAAAATCTTTGCTCGGTTTGTGGAACACTCGTAAACCACGTTACTCGCAATCTGAGGATCCACTGTATACTGTAAAAAATGTATACTGTATAATAATGTTGAGGCTTAAATAATGTTGTTGTTCTTTTCTCCTTTTTCTTTAAAATCTTCTGATCCAGGATGGATTTATTCCAATACAAGTTTTTACTACAGCTCTCCTGAGCAGAAGAAAAACAACTGGACTGAGAGCAGACAGAACTGTAGAGAGAGAGGAGCAGACCTGGTGATTATAACCAGCACAGAGGAACAGGTGTGTGTGTATGTGTGTGTGTGTGTGTGTGTGTGTGTGTGTGTGTGCGTGTGTGTATGTGTGTGTGCGTGTGTGTGTGAGTGAGAGCAAGAGAGAGAAAGAGAGAGAGTCTTATTTATTTGTATGTTTTTACTACAAACATTGGCAGGAGTTTATTGATAAAATGCTGAGTAAAGAAAAAGCTTGGATTGTTCTGAATAACAGAGAGGGCGAGTGGAAGTGGGTGGACAATACAACACTGAACAATGGGTAAGAAATCACTGAGCTAATAATATTCTTATGATACAGTCACTGACTCTTCATTAGTCTGAGAAACAGTAGATCCTCTGATTCTCTACTTCAGGTTTTGGAGAAGTGGACAACCCGACAGTAAAGCAGGACATGAGGATTGTGCTGTAACTCATGATAGAACTGATCCTGTGAAGAACTGGGCTGATTATCCCTGTAATACTGAGTTTATGTGGATCTGTGAGAAGACAATCTTTAACTGCTTTATGTGAATGAAAAGCAGTAAATTGAACATACATGTGTATCTGTGTAGGTCAGTGTGTTGTGTCTGAAAAATCCTCATTACTGTTAATAACTCTGTAACCATCGTGGTGTCACCTGTTTTTCTTTCAGAGATTATTATTTCATTCAGGTTTGTTTAGGAAACGCTACAGATTCTACAGCAGTGACATGTACAAACACCAGAGCTGTGGGGTTTCATTTAGGATTGACTGGATTTGGATGACTTTTCCAACATGGCTGCCAGATTGACTTAGTCAAATTCAGGTGTTGCACATAAAATAAATAAATATTTATTATACAGAACCCGCAAATATCCTCAAAAAAATTGTATGGCTTTTTTGTGGCAACATATAATTGTTTTAGCGTTTTGACTACTATTAAGAAAAATAAAATTTACTAATTTACTAATTTTGTAACATAAATATAAACATAAATTCAGTTAAATTTTCAAATAAAATATGATACTGTATATATTTTTAGTTATTACTAAAAAAGTTAATTACTGTATTTACCCTACAGTACTAATACCGAAGAAAATACTTGCATGAATTACAATACATACAGAGTGACACCGTATTTTACATTCTAGCACTGCCAGAGACACAGCAGTACAGAACTGTACAGTATACAGGTTTTCCCTTATATTTTCTTTTTTAGGTGTAATGTATTATGTTGAGTTTGCAATGAAATTAAAGTGTTTTGGCTGCATATTTGTGGTTTAACTATAAAAATACACATTTATAGACTTTTTTTTTCTTTGTACCACATCCAAAATCGATGCTCTGGGAATGTAACTCCTGCGAATTTCAGGGGTCGACCGTATTATATTTTTGCCTGTAGCACTGATTCTGCACATACACACAGCCCTTAGGCCACAGAGACCACATCTCTCCTACGAGTCAGCAAATAATGTGATATTTCTTTATAAATTCATTTGTATCTTAATAACCAATTAATTGAATATTTCTGTTCATAATTCACTCAGGTGTCTGTTTTCTGAATGGAATTTTAGACCTTTATTGTAGACTGTAAATGTGTTTTAAATAAAACTCTTTGAACAGCAGACAGGCAGTTTTGCAGGAAACCCAGGTAGAGATTGAGATTTAGATCTTCATTGAAAAGTGAACAGTGATTTAAAACTGAGATGACACAAGGGAGCAGACTCAGAAGAGGAGATGATCTATGGGTTGTGTGTGACCCTGGTGATAGTGCAGTTATAAATCCGTACAGTATGCATGTGTAGAAGAGTGAAAACTAACAGTACTCAGTGTGTTAACATGGTGTTCAGTTAGAGTGTGAATGAGCACAGGACAGGCTTTATGATCACAACAGCAGGTCTTGTGTACAGATCTACAGTGTCCAGGTGAGATTAACCTTATTAGAAACTTGATTATTGTTTAGAAAGTACAACAGTTAGATATCTATATCTGTAGATCCGCTACAGAAATCATTAGAGTATTTTCATTTAATATTTAGGGAAGTAAACTATTGCAAAACCTCAGACTATATGTGGTTCATGGTAAAAGGTTCACTAAATAAATAAATTAATCAACTTAATAAACCACCTATTACAGCCATGAGTTTGGTTTGAAAGTGGTAAATAGCAGTTCATAAGCCTGAAGCTCATTGTGCTTTATGTTCTTCTCATTCCCAGTGTCTCCTGGAGGGTGTGTGGGACAGGAGTGTAACAGATACCATTCTAATGCAGGGTCTTCTACAGTCGTGGCCAAAAGTTTTGAGAATGACACAAATATTAGTTTTCACAAAGTTTGCTGCTAAACTGCTTTTAGATCTTTGTTTCAGTTGTTTCTGTGATGTACTGAAATATAATTACAAGCACTTCATACGTTTCAAAGTATTTTATCGACAATTACATGACATTTATGCAAAGAGTCAGTATTTGCAGTGTTGGCCCTTCTTTTTCAGGACCTCTGCAATTCGACTGGGCTGCTCTCAATCAACTTCTGGGCCAAATCCTGACTGATAGCAACCCATTCTATTATAATCACTTATTGGAGTTTCTTGGAATTAGTGGGTTTTTGTTTGTCCACCCGCCTCTTGAGGATTGACCACAAGTTCTCAATGGGATTAAGATCTGGGGAGTTTCCAGGCCATGGACCCAAAATTTAAATGAGCCTTATGGCACGGTGCTCCATCGTGCTGGAAAATGCATTGTTCTTCACCAAACTGTTGTTAGATTGTTGGAAGAAGTTGCTGTTGGAGGGTGTTTTGGTACCATTCTTTATTCGTGGCTGTGTTTTGGGGCAAAATTGTGAGTGAACCCACTTCCTTGAATGAGAAGCAACCCCACACATGAATGGTCTCAGGATGCTTTAGTGTTGGCATGACACAGGACTGATGGCAGTGCTCACCTTTTCTTCTCCGGACAAGCCTATTTCCACATGCCCCAAACAATCGGAAAGAGGCTTCATCCGAGAATATGACTTTGCCCCAGTCCTCAGCAGTCCATTCGCCATATTTTTTGCAGAATATCAATCTGTCCCTGATGTTTTTTTGGAGAGAAGTGGCTTCTTTGCTGCCCTTCTTGACACCAGGCCATCTTCCAAAAGTCTTGGCCTCACTGTGCGTGCAGATGCGCTCACACTTGCCTGCTGCCATTCCTGAGCAAGCTCTGCACTGGTGGCACTCCGATCCCGCAGCTGAATCCTCTTTAGGAGACGATCCTGGTGTTTGCTGGACTTTCTTGGACGCCCTGAAGCCTTCTTAACAAGAATTGAACCTCTTTCCTTGAAGTTGATGATCCTATAAATTGTTGATTTAGGTGCAATCTTAGTAGCCACAATATCCTTGCCTGTGAAGCCATTTTTATGCAACGCAATGATGGCTGCACGCGTTTCTTTGCAGGTCACCATGGTTAACAATGAAAGAACAATGATTTCAAGCCTCACCCTCCTTTTAACAGGTCAAGTCTGCCATTCTAACCCAATCAGCCTGACATAATGATCTCCAGCCTTGTGCTCGTCAACATTCTCACCTGAGTTAACAAGACGATTACTGAAATGATCTCAACGGGTCCTTTAATGACAACAATGAAATGCAGTGGAAAGTTTTTTTTGGGGGGTTAAGTTAATTTTCATGGCAAAGAAGGACTATGCAATTCATCTGATCACTCTTCATAACATTCTGGAGTAATTTTAAGTGCAAATTACTATTATAAAAACTTGAGCAGCAACTTATCCAATTTCCAATATTTATTTAATTCTCAAAACTTTTGGCCACGACTGTACATCTTCAATAAACTATAGTGCCTAATGTTTTTTAAAAAAAATATGACAGTCTATAGGAGCTATTTGGGTTATTTTTTGTTCCAACAGTCTTGGAGGGATCTATCCAATGTGGGTTAGTGTCAGACCAGTTGAATGGCCCCCAAGGTCTCCCGATCTGACCCCCTTAGACTTTTATCTTTGGGGTCATCTGAAGGCAATTGTCTATGGTGTGAAGATACGAGATGTGCAGTACCTGAAACTACGGACACTGGAAGCCTGCGCTGGCATTTCTCCTGCGGTGTTGCTATCAGTGTGTGAAGAGTGGGAAAAGAGGGTTGCATTGACAATCCCTCACAATGGGCAGCACATTGAACACATTTTATAAGTGGTCAGAAACTTGTAAATAACTCATGAAAGAATAAAGTTACGTTAAAACCAAGCACACCATTGTTTTTCTTGTGAAATTCCCAATAGGTTTCATGTGTCACATGACCCTCTTCATATTGAAAAAACAAAAGTTGGATCCAAGATGGCCGACTTCCAAATGGCCACCATGGTAACCACCCATCTTGAAAAGTTTGCCCCCTCACGTATACTAATGTGCCACAAACAGGACGTTAATATCACCAACCATTCCCATTTTATTAAGGTGTATCCATATAAATGGCCCACCCTGTAGTGTAATATAGTGATAGTGTAAGTTGTAGTATTAAGGGTTAATTTTAATAGATTTTATTATAGAGTATTTATCTCTTTATTTGTTTGCTTTAAAAAATGGAAGTCTGACCATCTGTGCTCTGTGTCTGGGGAAAAAAAAAAAAAAAAAAAAAAACAGAACTGAAAGTTATGGAAATAACTTTTCCTAAGCGTATCTGTTAATCTTAGTTTGCCAAACATTGGCTAAGTACTTTTCACACTTTTCCATTTTGCTCCTTGTACTACTGCATTAAAGTTCCTTATTTAATACTTTGTGTGTACGGATCGTTCTTCTGTCACACATTCTTTTGTGCTAATTTACTGATATATAATTGAAATTCAATCACATTTTTCACACACATACACACACACTACCGGTGAAAAGTTTGGACACCCCATGTAATTCGATGATCTTTCCTGATATTCATTTCTATCCATATTGAAAAACAATCTGATAAACAAAGGAGGCAGTTTTATGCTTTTGAGTTGGGGCAACACCCTCTGTAACTCAGATCACTGGTACTCTTGGTGACCTCCAGAACACAAGCCCTTCCATGAACAAAGTGGCACTATTCCAGACCATCTTTAAAGCATGCCAGTAGGGCAAAACCTAGATCTATATATATTTACTCAGCATGTTTGATGCCTGTATGTATGTCTGATTATACTGCATAACTTACAAGGGTTAATCAGCAATTTTAAAACATTTTTCTTACTAGATTAAGGTATGAATGAATGTGCAAGATATATGTTTGGTATCAACCAGAAGCTTGTTTTATTAAGAAAAAAAAAGCGCTTATGTACACTCAATGTTAGTAGCATGAACAAAGCTCATGATGAAAAATCTATTTATAAAAAGGTATTAAAAAACTCCAACCGGATGGACCCAAGTGACAGCCGAAACCCCGGCTTAATGTATCCACAAAAGGGGAACCAGGTAAGGCAGAGCTAAGCTGCAACCACATCTGATTCAATCAATCACCCATGGGACGGACTGACAACAAAGGGTTAAAAACACATGACGAGCACATCGCAATGTCATTCAATGGATGAACTTCATCCAATGGCTAAACATCAACTACACGTCTGAAGCAAGCTCTTTCATCGCTTTTCATCGCTCTCCAACATCTTCAAGAAACTTCATTCCAGAGCTCTGAAGTTCCGCAATGAAGAAGCTGCTAGAAGAAGTGTCTGAGCTCTGCTGCCAGTAACCAAGCAACCAGGCAAGCAAACCGCTTCCCTGAAGGGCTTCCCTGAGAGACGTCATCCCAGCACCACAGCACCAGTCAATCATCAATACCTAACACCGAGGATGAATCACAGAGGAAGGCCGCAATGCAAGTAAACAAACAAAGCTTCGTACCTTGCTGAAATTGGTGCTTGCTTCATAACAAAATCGTAAGCTTAGACCCAAGGCTTTGCTCGTGTGACTTTCTCAGGTCTTTCTCAGTAATAGAAAACTTCATTAACCTTTACCCTTTTAACTATTTGTGTGTATGTGTGTGCATGTGTGTGTTTAATAGCGTAGTTTCATGTATTGTAGTTTAGTCAAATAAATTCTTGTTTCTTGATAAAGAACTGTTGTCTTGGTCATGTATTTTTAAGTCTAAACATTTGCACAGATCTGAAGTTGCCTTGCTCATAATTGAGAAATACCAGATTTTGTATTATCATTAGTGGCCACATGATAAGCAGAATTGATAAGATACAGTAAATTGTGCTAAACGCTGGATGGGTAGTCGATAAAGTGTATGCTACAAATTTTAACCCAGTTTCATAACATTAACCCAAATCCTTAAAGATCTGATTCACCTCTGAGCTGAAACCCTACACATCACAACAGCCAACACTCTTAAGCTAAAGGAATGCTTGGTCAGGAAACCATTCACGATGCTCTGAGATCTCGCACCGCCACCTACACTGCGGGACTTGTGTCGGGTGACATGGACTCGTACAAGGCTGCATCATACAGCATGCGGAAAGCGGTGAAGGAGGCGTCGCAGCACTACAGCGCTAAAGCGTGACTCTAGGAGCCTGTGGCAGGGATTAAGGACAATAACGAATTATGAAGCACCAGCATCCGGCATGACGAGCACGAACATGTTGCTGGCAGACGAGCTGAACACTTTCTATGATCGCTTCGAGACTGCAGCTAACGGTGCTAGCAGTACCAATGCTAATGCTAGTGCCACTTGTGGCTACAACCAGGAAGAGAATGTCAGCCTCGGACACGTGTTCATCAACACTAAGCATGACGTGAGGAGAGCCTTCAGGATGGTGAACACCAGGAAAGCAGCAGGACCAGACAGAATCTCAGGTCGAGTTCTCAGAGCCTGCGCAGATCAGCTTGCACCTGTGTTCACAGAGATATTCAACCTCTCCTTATCCCCACATGCTATAATGAAAAAAAATTCAAGTGGACCCGCCGGCAAATCCGCCGACTCCTAAGGGTTAGAGGCCATCATGTTCCTGTCCAGAAGAAACCCCATCCTGCTTCCCTTAATGATTATTGCCCTATAGCCCTCACCTCAGTAGTGATGAAGTGCTTCGAGCGGATGGTCAAAGATTTCATGATTTCTTCACTACTGGACACACTCGACCCACTACAGTTCACTAACCGTTCAACTGACAGTGTCATCTCTCATCTCCTTCACACATCACTCACTCACCTGGACACTAGGAAGGGGAATTGTGTTAATAAAATGCTCTTCATTGGCTACAGTTCAGCATGTAATACTATAATTACCTCCACACTCACCATCAAGCTAGAGCCACTGGGACTTAGCCCATCTCTGTGTCAGTGGATTTCCAATTTCCTGACTGGCAGACCGCAGGCAGTAAGGAGGAGTGGACACGTCTCAGCCTCCCTCACTCTCAGCACTGGAGTCCCCCCAGGACTGTGTTCTGAGCTCCCAGCTGTACTCTTTGTACACCCACGACTGCATGGCCACAACCAACTCTACCCCCATCATCAAGTTCGCTAATTACACTGTTGTGGTGAACCTGATCTCTGACAACAATGAGTTGGCCTACCTGAAGGAGATTAGGAATCTGAAGTACTGGTGCCAGAGGAACAATCTCCTTCTAAACATCAGTAAGACAAACGAGTTGATAGTGGACTTCAGGTCTAAGCAGCAGAGGAACTACCAGACCACCGTGATCAACGAGAGCCCAGTAGAGAGAGTGGACAGCTTCCAATACCTCAGTGTTAACATCACGTAGGATCTGTTATGGTCCTGTCACATCAACACCATGGGGAAAAAGGCCTGACAGTATCTCTACCACCTCAGGCACTAGAGAGACTTCAGACTGCCTTTCACGGTGCACAGGAACCTTTACTCCTGCACCATAGAGAGCACGTTGACGGGAAACATCTTGACTTGGTTTGAGAAAAGCACCATGCCGGACAGACGAGCTCTACAGAGTGTGACTGTTCTCTCTGTTGCTGTCAGGAAACCGCTTCCGCTTCCTGAAGGCCAATACAGAGAGACAGAGAAGGAGTTTCTTCGTGCAGACGAAACGGTCTCTCAACCAGGGGTCCGTTCTTCGTACGTCGCTAGCTCAGTTAGCTGGATTTGATTGTTGTGGACTTGTCCTGATCTTGGATTGTTTCGTTCTTCGAAGCGAATCTCACGCTTGCTGTCATAGCAACATGTCCGTAAGCAACATGTCTGTAAGCATGTCCGCGGGGAAAAGAAAAGTAAAGTAAGCAACATGTCCGTAAGCATGTCCGCGGGGAAAAGAAAAGTATCTTGCATGAATATATGGATGGATGTATTTAAACATAAATACAGTATATGTATATATGTGTGTGTCTGTGGTCATCATTCGTGTGTTAATCTTTGTGTGTGTGTCTAATCATATGTAACAATCCCCCGAAAGTAATATCCCCCGATTGCGTCTATATAAGTGGAGGTAATTTTCTCAAATCTGTCGCAGTCATATCTTGTCCATTTATGAGAGAGCAACCAGTTACTGAAGGTGTGAGGATTATACGCAGAGTTTTTCAAATTCCTCGTGTATTGTGTGATAGACAGGATCCTTTAGCACAGCATGACAATATACTTCTTACTATACTTCTTCTTCTACTTCACTTTTATACTGTAAACCTGATTAAGTTGGCAAAACTCAAAATATTTGAGGTAATCAGTTACATAATTTTTTAAAGTAATTTTAAGTAAACAGAACTATCAATATTTGAATTTGTTGCAAATAAAGTAAATTCAATCCAGCGCGGAAATCGTCTTTCGTGTGGCAGGCGCAGCACCTACCACTGAGCCACCAGTGCTCTTTAGATTTAAATTGCTGGAACTTTGAGGTGACACTTACTGTTACTTAAGTACTTATGATTACTTAAATTATCAAATTTGTTCAGCTAACTTTAAATTAATACAAATAGGATTTGAGAGTATATATATATATACATACATACACACATATAACATGTAACACAGGCAGCACTTACGTATTTAATAAATTTATTTTAAATTATCTTTATTAAAGTTTGAAATTCTCCATAACCCTTTAATAAAAGCTTTTGCTCCGCTTGAGAAAAAAAAGGAGCTGCTCTTTTGGCATTTCATCAACCAATCGCTGGGGTGGTGATCAGTGTTTCCACTGTCAATGCATATTGCCTTTTAAACAAACGCACGAACGCGCAATAATCCTTGACAACTCAATCCAGCTATAATAATCATCAACAACAGGTGTGCTCGAAGAACCGAATTAGCCGCATCGTAATTAGCACGATGATCTCATCTTAGATCTGTCAATTCATCTTGGATGTTTCAAGCGATGTACGAAGAATGGACCCCAGGACCCTACACAGGACTAAACCATTCATATACACTTTGCACAGTGCACACTGCACATCTATAAACATTACATTTGTGATGGCCATTATATGATGTCCATAAATGTGCATTCTTGCATATTTGCACATTTATGGACATCACACAAATAGACATCACACTATTGTACATTATTGCATATTTGCACAGCTAAAATTGCACATCCCTGGACTTTTGATCTTTGGGTCTTTGAACACTATTCTGCTCACTTACTAAGTACTGGACAGTGCCCACTTACACAATTGAGACTAACTGTTCTTTGTTCATACGTTCACCCTATGGGACATTTGCATTCCATTCCAATCATTTCAATTCAGATCTGTATACTGTACATAATGTAAATTACACAATGTTTTACAACTAAGTTTCTATATTCCTATATGTTGTTTAATATATTTTTTTATATTGTTCCCTATATTTTTATATTACATTTTTTATTTTAAATTCAATAGCTTTATTTCCATAGCTAGAGTTTTCTTCATTTAATTTCTTACTTTATTTCATAACTTATTTTTCTACTGACTATTGTCACGGTTACTGCTTGCCGGACGAAAGAGAGACATGATAGCAGAGGTGAAAGTGATCAAGGGGATTTTAATGAACACAAAACAGGGAACCAAAAGAACAGAACCAGAACTTCAATCATAGGACACACAAACTATAAACATGACAAACTATACATTACAAACAGACAAAGAGACAGACCGGCTAAGAGACAGACAGACTAGGAAGAACACGGAGCTAGGAAGAACACGGAGCTAGGAAGAACACGGAGCTAGGAAGAACACGGAGCTAGGAAGAACACGGAGCTAGGAAGAACACGGAGCTAGGAAGAACACGGAGCTAGGAAGAACACGGAGCTAGGAAGAACACGGAGCTAGGAAGAACACAGAACTAGACAACATACCAGGACAAACAGTAACCCTAGACGAACAGATGCAAGACAAGACTAAACTGAACTCAGGAACATTTATAACAAACACTAATGAGCACAGCTAATTAGCAACCTCAGTCCAGGTGAGCGCCACATCACCTGACCGAGGTGCATTCTGGGGATTAGAGTCCTTCACATAAAAGAACACAAAGAACACAGAAAAAAACAAAAGGAAGACTCTGGGCGCTTTGGCGCCCTCTAGGGGTAATCCCTGACATTACCCCCCCCCAAAAGGCGCACCACCGGGGCGCCAAAGGAGGACCCGGACACCCTCCCCAAGGTCCCAGTACCGTCCTCCCCACAGCGAGGCTGCAAGGGATCTCCTCTTGGAGTGGAAAGGAGATTACTCCAAGGTTGTTGCCAAGGTCGGACGGCGGAGCGGGCACGGCGTCCTGGAGCCCGTGCGGAGGCAGGAGCACGGCGTCCTGGAGCCCGTGCGGAGGCAGGAGCACGGCGTCCTGGAGCCCGTGCGGAGGCAGGAGCACGGCGTCCTGGAGCCCGTGCGGAGGCAGGAGGCGGCTCGTCGTCCTCGGCGGCGCATGGCGGCGGCGGCGGAGGAAGAGGCGGCTCGTCGTCCTCGGCGGCGCATGGCGGCGGCGGCGGAGGAAGAGGCGGCTCGTCGTCCTCGGCGGCGCATGGCGGCGGCGGCGGAGGAAGAGGCGGCTCGTCGTCCTCGGCGGCGCATGGCGGCGGCGGCGGAGGAAGAGGCGGCTCGTCGTCCTCGGCGGCGCATGGCGGCGGCGGCGGAGGAAGAGGCGGCTCGTCGTCCTCGGCGGCGCATGGCGGCGGCGGCGGAGGAAGAGGCGGCTCGTCGTCCTCGGCGGCGCATGGCGGCGGCGGCGGAGGAAGAGGCGGCTCGTCGTCCTCGGCGGCGCATGGCGGCGGCGGCGGAGGAAGAGGCGGCTCGCTGTCCACCTCGACGCAGGGCGGCGGCGGCAGCTCGCTGTCCACCTCGAGGAACCCTGGAGGGTCTGGGCCTCCACTGAGGCTGGCTGGAGGGTCTGGGCCTCCACTGAGGCTGGCTGGAGGGTCTGGGCCTCCACTGAGGCTGGCTGGAGGGTCTGGGCCTCCACTGAGGCTGGCTGGAGGGTCTGGGCCTCCACTGAGGCTGGCTGGAGGGTCTGGGCCTCCACTGAGGCTGGCTGGAGGGTCTGGGCCTCCACTGAGGCTGGCTGGAGGGTCTGGGCCTCCACTGAGGCTGGCTGGAGGGTCTGGGCCTCCACTGAGGCTGGCTGGAGACTGGGTGCAGGCCTTGACGTCAGCTGCCTCTTTGTTGGCCTTGGCCAGCTGTTCCTGCACCACTGCCCCCAGCTCCAGCAGGGTTTGCATTTGCCCTCGATCTCCCGTCGAGCGACAAATGTTTATCTGCTGGATAAGCACCCCGGCTAGTTGGTGGAGCCCCAAGTTGTTCCGCCGGCTGGCAAGCCGACTCCCCAGGAAGGTCGCTTGCCCCGGCGTCACAGTCACAGCCCCCCCCAAAAAATTTCCCAGGGGAGATTCCTCTACTATCTTACTTTTTGGGTCTTGCATTCTGTCACGGTTACTGCTTGCCAGACGAAAGAGAGACATGATAGCAGAGGTGAAAGTGATCAAGGGGATTTTAATGAACACAAAACAGGGAACCAAAAGAACAGAACCAGAACTTCAATCATAGGACACACAAACTATAAACATGACAAACTATACATTACAAACAGACAAAGAGACAGACCGGCTAAGAGACAGACAGACAGACAGACTAGGTGAACATGGAGCCAGGAGAACATGGAGCCAGGAAGAACACAGAGCTAGGAAGAACACAGAGCTAGGAAGAACACAGAGTCAGGAGAACACAGAGCTAGGAAGAACACAGAGCTAGGAAGAACACAGAGCTAGGAAGAACACAGAGCTAGGAAGAACACAGAACTAGACAACATACCAGGACAAACAGTAACCCTAGACGAACAGATGCAAGACAAGACTAAACTGAACTCAGGAACATTTATAACAAACACTAATGAGCACAGCTAATTAGCAACCTCAGTCCAGGTGAGCGCCACATCACCTGACCGAGGTGCATTCTGGGGATTAGAGTCCTTCACATAAAAGAACACAAAGAACACAGAAAAAAACAAAAGGAAGACTCTGGGCGCTTTGGCGCCCTCTAGGGGTAATCCCTGACAACTATCTACTGTACTGTACGGTCGTGGCCAAAACTTTTAGTTTTTATAATAGCTTAAGTTTTTATAATAGCAATTTGCATATACTCCAGAATGTTATGAAGAGTGATCAGATGAATTGCATAGTCCTTCTTTGCCATGAAAATTAACTTAATCCCGAAAAAACTTTCCACTGTATTCATTCCTGTCAAAGAAGCCACTTCTCTCCAAAAAAAACATCTGGGACAGATTGGCAGATCTTAATCCCATTGAGAACTTGTGGTCAATCCTCAAGAGGCGGGTGGACAAACAAAAACCCACTAATTCTGACAAACTCCAAGAAGTGATTATGAAAGAATGGGTTGCTATCAGTCAGGATTTGGCCCAGAAGTTGATTGAGAGCAGCCCAGTCGAATGGCAGAGGTCCTGAAAAAGAAGGGCCAACACTGCAAATACTGACTCTTTGCATTAATGTCACATAATTGTTGATAAAAGCCTTTGAAACTTATGAAGTGCTTGTAATTATATTTCAGTACATCACAGAAACAACTGAAACAATGATCTCAAAGCAGTTTAGCAGCAAACTTTGTGAAAACTAATATTTGTGTCATTCTCAAAACTTTTGGCCACGACTGTACTATATATGACTGTATGTGACAACATTTTTATTTGAATTAATATAAAAAAATATCACAACCTCAATTGACGAATTTTGATTATGTAGTGTAATATAGAGTGATTAGTGTTAGTTTAATTCTTTGTTTCTTAGCTTTAAAAAAGGGAAGTCTGACCATCTGTGCTCTGTATCTGGGTCAAAAATGGAATTGAATGTTATTTTAATAACATTTCCTAGGGTTTCTGTTAAACTTATTTTGGCAAAGTACTTTTCAGCACTTTTCCATTATGAGCTGCATGCTTTAAAGTTCCTTATTTCTTGCTCTGTATATATGGTTCATCCTTTGGTTACGTGCTTGTAGAGTTTTCTACAGTTTTCTACTTGATTAAGAGTAGAAAAGGGGTATAATAGTATAAATAAAATATATTTTTTAAAGTATTTAGTATATTGTTAGTTTGGATATTATTGTTAGTTTGGATATTATATTAGGTTATAATATTACTATTAAAGTTGTTTGAAGTGCTTATCTCTGCCTCTTCCCTTTGTTTCTCTTTACTTCCCTAAATTGCGTGTCTGCACAGACTGTGTTTTTCTCTGATGCAACAGAAAAACGGAGGGTTAGCTCTTTTAAAGAGGCCTTCTGGGTAATATACATTAAACATTGAATTGCTTGGGGTGCTAATTTACTGATATGTAATTGAAATTCAATAAAACTTTCCAAACTTTGTTTGGACATGACTGACAGTCTGTATACTGTATAGGGAATTTAAGGTTGATTTAAATTTTATATTTGCTGCCAGTAAGTAAGGAAGAAGTTAAAAAAAAAAGAAGAAGAACAGGGAGCATCAGTATCTTCTTGTGGTCAAAGTGTTTTGCGCTGCAACACTTGCGTTAGTTATACTTTATATAAACAAAAATGTTATATTTGTGTCATAATAATTTAAACTGTGTGGCGAGCTGCAGGGGGCTTGCTTGAACTCTGCGATCTACTGATTTTAACAATTGTAGCCAATTACGCCATCTTGGGAATTGCGCCCAAGGAAATTAATGACCCTAATTATTAATTTAACTAAGGCACCCAGGTATGTTCACTGAACATGCAATAGGCGTGGATTTTGTACATAAACCGTTTATTTTCTCACAGTCAGTCATACACAATGTATCAGTTTAAAAGTTACATATAGGAATGCTAAAAGTAGTTGCGTCAAGTGTTTGCTACACTATGAAGGATACACAACATACTAAAATAATGAATAATCAAATTAGCAGACTATGAAGGAAGGGGGGTGGGTGAATTCACTGTGACAATTGCCACAAAGGGGTGACCAACACGTCGCACTGCCACCACCTTTAGCTCACAGCTCTACAAGATTGGGAAACAATCATTGAAATAAAACACACAACCAGCAAAAATAGTAGGAAGAGAAAAAGAAAGGAACAAACAATTTACCATTAAAAACAAGTTCTCAGACAGATAGCATGCACAGCAGCAATATGGCAAAGCACCCCACCAACAAAGCAGCAGTCATGTGAAACAGCAGTGAGGCATAATGCATCTATCTACCCAATAACAGTAAAGCAAAAGTAAAACAAAAACAAAAATAAAGCAAAAAAATAAAAGTAGCAATGATCATGCAAAGCTAAGTTAATGCAAAACAAAAATAAAGCAAAAGTTAATGCAAAGCAATGTTCATGCAACGCAGCAATATGACAAAGCAAAGCAAAGCAAAACAGCAGCATTCATGCATAAATCCACAGCACCCACTTCGACCTATAGTTTCTGTTCCCAAAATGTTAGATGAATGACCACTTGCAATCCTGTTTACAACCAGGAAGTACAGGAAACGAGCCACTTACTGACACTAGTAGGGCAATGTTGTTCAAAAGGGAACTGGAAAGTCTAGGTGGAAACTGAAACAAAACCGGAAGTTGGGCGAACAGCAAAAGGCATGCGCTCTAGACGATGGAGTCGATAGGAAGAGCGCAACAAAATGACATGCACTCTATGCGAAGGGAATTTAATAAAAGATGTTACTGATTTGAAAATGAATGTCGGGCGCACAAAACAGCGTGTGTGCTCTACAAAAGAGGGTTGATAGGAGAAGACCTCACTGTTAACAAGTCCAGAGGAAACGTGTGACAAAACCGGAAATCAGGTACACAACAAAAAGAGGGCGAGCACTCTCCGTGAGAGGAAAGACTATCCCTCTACCTTTATAACAGCCCACAGGTGAGCGGATTGGCTAGCATCTGGAATGATCTCAAACACTAACCAGTGACCCGCAAGTCCTCCAACCGAGGTTATGGCAGTATATATATAAAACAGTGCAGACTATTGTGAATAAGGCATCCCTCTAACAAAGATAACGAATCATGATCAAGCCACAGCTCATCCTGCTACAATCTAGCTCCCACTATTGAATCATCAACCCGATGATGCTCATTCCCACAAGTCCAAGGGCCTGATTACTGCACAAGCTGCACTGCACACAGAACCGAGGCACCCTGGGCAACTACTCCCACAGATTTTGGTAAATGATGGCCCATTTTAATGCCAAAAATTCCAACTTCATAGAACTGTAATTTTTCAAATTACATCCGTTGGGCTTGAGACCTCGACTGGCATAAGCTATTGGCCTTAGCTTTCCCCCTTGCTCTTGGGAAAGAGCAGTTAACAGGTCAGAATGACTTGCAGCTACCTCTAAAACAAAAGTTGATGCAATATCAGCATAAGCCAATACAGGTGCAGTAGTACATTTGGTCTTTAATGCCTCAAGACTGACACTACAATCCTCTTTCCATGACCCAATATTACAGGATCTCTTCTTGTTCTTAGATCCAGCAGCACCCAGGTGTGCCAACAGCCTATGTAAAGGGGCTGCCAACTTTGCAAAACCATCTATAAAACATTGATAATAGCTAGCAAATCCAAGAAATGATCGCAGCTCTGAGACAGTGACAGGATCACGTGGCCCAAGTACTGCACCGCCTGTTGGAAAAATGCACATTTGGAAAGTTTTACCTTCAGGCCCTCATGCTGCAGCCGACCCAACACCATTTGAAGTCTATACAGGTGCTGTTCTACAGTGGAAAAAAAACACAATGATATCATCAAGGTACAGCAGCAAGGACTGACACTGCTGGTCATCAACTATCCGCTGCATTAATCTCTCAAAGGTGCTGGGAACATTACAGAGGCTAAAAGGCATACGGTTCCACTCAAACAATCTAAATGGCATACAAAAGGCAGTCTTGGGACGGTATTTTTCAGTGACCGGGACCCGGTTGTACCCACTAGCCAAATCCATAGTGGAGAACCAACACGCTCCAGTCATGGTATCCAAGGATTCCTCAATACAGGGAAAAGAGAATGTGTCTCTCCTTGTCTTGGTGTTTAACTGATGATAATAAACACACATACACACAGTACAGGTACAGTCTCTTTTTCGAGCAAGGACTATAGGAGATGCATAAGGTCTACTGCTCTCTCGAATGACCTGCGCCGCTAACAACTGATTAATATGTTCCTTCAGTATTTCATACTCAGATGGAGGAATACGCCTATAGAGTTGCCCAACAGGAATGTCATCCAAGAGCGGGATGTCATGCGCCACCAGAGTAGTACAGCCAAGGTCAATCTCATGAACAGAGAAAACAGAGCTGTACTGATCAAGAAGGGATCTCACCTGCTTCTGGGCTACTGCTGGCAAAAGGGACAAATCTTTTAGAGCGATGCCCTCAAAAGGCATCCCTCTAACAAAGATAACCAATCATGATGAAGTCACAGCTCATCCTGCTACAATCGCACTAATGCATTGTATTATCTTCCAAATAATGTCATTCCACAAAGACTTTTTGCCTGATTCTAAGATAGACACAAGTTCCACTGATCTAAGATCAGCATTAACCACTGCTCTCATTCACATGTCAGTATGTGATAAAAAAGCTCACAGCAGCAACCATATAAAACATGTGATGCACACATACTCTTGCACGCCATGCAGACACACACAATCACACAGACGCACGAATGCGAACACACTATGTATAGGGACAGATTTTTTATATAAACTTTATACAAATATATTCTGCCTTATGGGAGAGTCTTCATCAAAGATCTGTGTTGTGAGTTTGTAATTTTAGGCTCCTCACGAGTTTGTGCTTTGTAGTTACTCAGTTTCATCAGTTAAAGGTAGCTAAAAGTGTAGTAAAGTTATGGCAAAGCATGTGAAGGGATGAAACTTAGCATGTGGTCATACTACAAGTATTAATTGTCATGTTAAATGCAATCCTTACATTTGTAATTGTAATAGTTTGTTCAGTTATTTATGAATTTTTAGCATGCCATACATTTTGGTCGGCTGTCCTGCAGTGTGAGCAGGTCCATGGTCTGATGTTCTAAAATGCTCTGTGAACCCCTCTTAATGTACACATGCCTTCAACTGCCACTGCAAAACAGTAGAACAAGTTTTAATTCATTTTAACGTTTTAGTGCTGTTTTAACTTCAGGGGTGCTGTTTTAACATGCTGATTACGTGTATATGGATACACCTTAATAAAATGGGAATGGTTGGTGATATTAACATCCTGTTTGTGGCACATTAGTATATGTGAGGGGGCAAACTTTTCAAGATGGGTGGTGACCATGGTGGCCATTTGGAAGTCGGCCATCTTGGATCCAACTTTTGTTTTTTCAATAGGAAGAGGGTCATGTGACACATCAAACGTATTGGGAATTTCACAAGAAAAACAATGGTGTGCTTAGTTTTAACGTAACTTTATTCTTTCATGAGTTATTTACAAGTTTCTGACCACTTATAAAATGTGTTCAATGTGCTGCCCATTGTGATTGTCAATGCAACCCTCTTCTCCCACTCTTCACACACTGACAGCAACACCGCAGGAGAAATGCCAGCACAGGCTTCCAGTATCCGTAGCTTCAGGTGCTGCACATCTCGTATCTTCACACCATAGACAATTGTTTAAAAATCATCATCCATATACTAATGAAATGTTCAATAAATTCAGTGACTGTGTAGGGACTGTCAAGTGACTGTATTAAGTTTCTTCACAGTGTGTCATTTCTCACTTGTGTTGCATGTTCAGAATGAATAAAAGAGGAAATAGGCTTTCAATATAACAGCAACACATCCCGTCACACATGCAGTGCGACTTCAGACATCAATTCTGAGTGTAGTTGTAGACATTTACTGTAGTTACTGGCACAAGTTTCTTGATATAGACTAATAAAAGAATGGAGATGATTGAAGAGATTTATGTAAATGCAGAAGTTACAGAAGACAAGAGAAATGATTCCAGTGACAGTGAGAACTCATATGAAGATGTTTATGCAAATCAGGACAAGCTGGAGACCCCGAGACCCAGCAGCTTTAATCAATGCGACTGCGACTTCAGGTAAAATACACTCACACACAGAAAGATGTATATATGTACTTAATTTAATTAATTTGTGTAAAAATGCCTCGGTAAGATTTATGTATTTGTTGTTAAATTGAAAGAAAGGCAATAGGGAGGCAATAGGTGAGGTGTTTTAAAGTTCTTTTTACAACTGTCCAAAATAGAAAAATGATGTGTGGTAAAAACACTAATGACAAATAATGAACAAAATTAATGAACAAAAGAAACTGCAAAGAAAAACAAAAAAAAAAAACAATGCAATAAGTAAACAACAAACAACCACTGCCACACAGGAATAAGTAAAAATTGACAGCAGCTAAACCAAACTATAAACTTTGAACAGGACTGTAAATCAATGGACAAAAAAAAAGCTAAAAAAGGAAAAATTGGTGTTTATGGTGGGGTCTAAGTGAGAATTCTTTTTACTTAAAAAAAAAAAAAACACTAAATATGTAAATAACACCAAACACATGAAAATATGTAAATAAGTCAGACATTGTTTCTGACATCTCTCTCTCTCACATGCACAAGTGCACATGCTCTTGCATCATTGTTAGAACCAAAAGTGCCACTAAATGCCATACATACTATATGCACTCCCTTTTCAATTCAGATGCAAAAGGTTAAATCTATATATAATAAAACTGTAAAGTTGGAGTGTCTGATACTTTCTAAACTCGCTATAGTAATAACTGATGCAGAATAAGAAATCATAAAAAATCCACCATTAAAAAAAAATTAATTCAACTGATGCCACTGTACATTTTTCAGTATGCACTGATGAGTGTGCAATTGAGATTTACGTAAGAAACGCAATCTCCACATTCTCTATAGGAACGAATATATACTCTGTTTAAACAAATGCTTTACTTGATTGATTTGGCTTATACAAATTAGACCTATCGGATTTGCTTTGTGATTTAGATAATATTGCTCTTTGGAAAGTTTGGTTGCTCTTATTCAACTAGGCCTAAAATGTAGATTTACAGGGAATTTGCTTTGTGACTTGGAATTTAAGTACTATACTACTTATTATTTGACTTGGCTTCCTCATGAAGAAAGTTTTGGGGACAGCTAGTAGTAAGAAAGTAGTGAGAAACAAGAGGGTGCCGGTGAGGACGGCTGCTGTCATGACTGCTCCGGCCTCTTTTTCCTTGCTTTTATATTTTAAGGTAATTTTTAGCAATCATGAAGGAGCTAATGCACCACAATTAAAGATGGCTACAAAGCACAATCCCGCCCCCCGTTTGGGAAAACCGACCATGCCGGTTCAGATGTAGGTTGTGTGCTCTACAGGACGCACTCGATGACTCCAAAATGCTCTGTGAACCCCTCTAAACGTACAGATGCCTTCAACTGCCATTGCAAAACATGTTCCAACAGATCTCTGATGACATTAACATGTTTACAAAAGCAGTTGTGGGATTCATCGGGAAACTAGCGGATGATACAGTACAAAAAGCGACTATCAGAATGTTTCCCAATCAGAATCCATGGGTGGATAAAACCATCCGCGATGCTCTGAGAACCCGCACCGCTGCCTACAACGCGGGACTTGCGTCGGATGACATGGACTTGTACACGTCTGTGTCATATAAGGTGCAGAAAGCAGTGAAGGAGGTGAAGCAGTGCTACGGGAGGAAACTAGACTCACAGCTCCAACAGCGTGACTCTAGGACTCTATGGCAGGGACTAAGAACAATAACGGATTATAAAGCACCAACATCCATCATAACCAATGCGGACATGCCTATGGCAGATGAGCTGAACACCTTCTATATTCACTTTGAGGCTGCAGCTAAGGGTGCTAGCAATGCTAATGCTAGTGGTGCTATCAGCTGCAGACAGGAAGAGAATGCCAGCACCGGAAACGCGCTCATTATCACCGAGCATAATGTGAGGAGAGCCTTCAGGAGAGTGAACAACAGGAAAGCAGCTGGACCAGACATCTCAGGTCGAGTCCCTGTCCCGAAGAAACCCCATCCTGCTTCCCTTAATTATCATCACCCTGTAGCCCTGACTTTAGCAGTGATGAAGTGCTTTGAGTGTCTGGTCAGAGACTTCATCATCTCTTCACTACCAGACATCCTTTGCAGTTTGCTTACAATCCAAACTGCTTCACTGACGATGCCATCTCCCACCTCCTTCACACATCACTCACTCACCTGGAAACTAGAAGGGGGAATTATTTTAAAGTGGTCTTCATCGACTACAGTTCAGCATTTAATACTTTAATTCCCTCCACACTCACCAGCAAGCTGGAGAACCTGGGACTCATGCCATCTATGTGTCAGTGGATCTCCAACTTCCTAATTGGCAGACCACAGGCAGTAAGGATTGGTGGACATGTCTCCGCGTCTCTCACCCTTAGCACTGGAGCCCTCCAGGGCTGTGTTGTGAGCCCCCTGCTGTACTTACTGTACCCCTATGACTGCAAGGCCACTACCAACTCCACCACCATCATTAAGTTTACTGATGACACAGTAGTGGTTGGGCTTTATTACTGACAACAATGAGACGGCCTACTTGGAGTATTTGGGAATCTGGAGAACTGGTGCCAGAGGAACAATCTGCTTCTGAACGTCAATAAGACAAAGGAGTTGTCTACCAGACCCCTGTCATCAACGAGAGCCCAGTGGAAAGAGTAGACTGCTTCAGATACCTCAGTGCCCACATCACGCAGGACCTGACATGGTCCTGTCACAACAACACCGTGGTGGAAAAGGCCCGGCAGCGTCTCTACCACCTCAGACGCCTGAGAGACTTTAAACTGCCCTCCAGGATGCTTAGGAACCTCTACTTTTGCACCATAGAGAGCATCCTGATGGGAAACATAACAACCTGTTTTGGGAACAGCTATCCCATGCAGGACAGACGAGCTCTACTGAGGGTGGTGAGATCAGCTGAATGCATCATCCGCACCGAGCTCTCTGACCTGCACTCAATCTACAACAAGCGGTGATGGACCAAGGCCAGGAAGATGTTGAAGGACCTCAGCCATGCAAGACCCAGCAACGGACTGTTCTCTCTGTTGCAGTCTTTGTTAGCCTCCATGAAGGCTAACAAAGAGAGACTGAGGAGAAGCTTCACCACACAGGACTAAACTGTTTCTGCATTTTTGCACATTGCACAATTATGGACACTTCATGGAGACTTGATGGACATTGCTCATCTGTACACACGTGCACAGTTGCACATATCCTGGACATTTATGGACATTGTACATCTACGCACTGATGCACATTTGCACACTCCCTGGAAATGTCCTCTTTCATGTAATTCTACACATACATGCACATCTGCACACTCTCAGGACATTTCCACTTAAACTCTATTTCATTCAGTTCTGTAGAACAAAGTTTACAATCTAGCTGATTATATGTCTCTATTTCTTAATTTTTTTTTCTACATTTGTATAGATAAGTTTTTTTTTTCCTTATGGCTATATTTTCTATAATCTTTCTATACTTATTCTTATTTTATTCCATAATTTATTTCTTGTTGCAAATTGTTTTCTCTTTTTTACTTTTAAGGTTACAGACGGCTGTATAAGCATTTCACTGCATAGTGTACTGTGTATGGCTATGTGAGAAAAGTTGAATTTGCAAATTCCATATGCAATTTCACATACAGTACAAATAAATTGTCTTGATATTGTGGTGAAAACTGTTAGAAAACATGAGTACTGTTGAAAACACTCCTTAGTTAAGATAATATATATATATATATTATTTTTTTTGGTTGTTTTTTATCAGTGTTTGAAAAACTGAACAGAGGGAGTGTTCGTGGTTCCTGTGCTCGTTATTCGTGTTTTGGTTTCGGTTTCACTTAAAGTATTCTGTTTTGTTTAAGTTCCCTGTTTTTGTTATAAATAAACATTGTTCTTTTAAAACAACTTTGACCTCTGCATCCATGCCTCGCACCCCAATACATGCAAGACCGTTACAGAGGCATAGCAGAGGAGCCCCCCCGGGAGATTCTTTTGGGGGGGCAACAATGTTTGCGCGATGGGAGGACGACGTGGAGGGCGAGCGGATTCCCAAACGGCATAGCGGAAAGAGGAGAAGGAGGAGACCTGGCAGGGTAGCGCAGGTAATGGCAGAGCAGGAGGAGCTGAGAGAGCAGCCAAACTGGGATGTCTGCCGGCTGGCGATACGGCGCACGCTCTTCAGAGGTGGCGCAGCTCGGGGTGACATGAGTCCCCGCACCGACCGGAGGGCAGAGACCGGGAGGTCCAGATTCGGTGGTGACCAGGGTGAAGAGGCACCCCACAGCGAGCGTCAGATGAGAGCAGTGTGTGAACAGTACGGCCAGCAAGGAGCAGCATTCCAGCTCGGATGGAGCAGCTTCGGGCAGAGCGCCGAAGGAAATGAGCGGCGCATTCGAGACCTGCAGGAGCAGGTAGCTGCGCTCCAAGTGCAGACCTTGGCCCAGACCTGCCAGCGAGCTTCACGGAGCGTCCAAACCTGCCAGCCCCTTTCTTCAGTGCCAGCGATGACGACAGCGGGCTGGTGTACATCCCTTTCAGCGATGACGACAGTGAGTTCTGCTATCCGCTGTACTGTGACGACAGCAAAGGCGAGCTCCGCAGCGACGACGACGATGACGAGCTCCCTTTTCCGCCGCACAACTGCGGTGACGACAGCGAGCTCTACATCTTTCCGCGGAGCTGCTTCGTGGTAGACAGCGAGCCGCCGCTGCACCGCGTCGCTGAGAGCAGCGAACTTCCTCCACCGCCGGCATGCAGCGTTGAGGACAGCGAGCTTCCTCTGCCGCCGGCATGCAGCAATGAGGACAGCAAGCTTCCTCCGCTGCCGGCATGCAGCGTTGAGGACAGCGAGCTTCCTCCACCGCCTCCGTCAAGCGCCGCCAAGGACGGCGAGCCTCCTCTTCCTCCACCGCCGCCGCCATGCGCCGCCGAGGACAGCGAGCCTCCTCTTCCTCCGCTGCTGCCGTCATGCTCCGCCGTCATGCGCCGCCGAGGACAGCGAGCTTCCTCTTCCTCCGCCGCCTCCGTCATGCGCCACCGAGGACAGCGAGCCTCCTCTTCCTCTGCCGCCGCTGTCATGCGCCGCCGAGGACAGCGAGCTGCTCCTTCCTCCGCCGCCGTCACGCGCCGCCGAGGACAGCGAGCCTCCTCTTCCTCCGCCGCCACCGTCATGTGCCGCCGAGGACAGCAAGCCTCCTCTACCTCTGTCTCCTCCGTCATGCGCCGCCGAGGACAGCGAGCTCTCTCTTCCTCCGCCGTCGCCGCCACGCGCCGCCGAGGACAGCGAGCCTCCTCTTCCTCCGCCGCCGTCACGTGCCGCCGAGGACAGCGAGCTTCCTCTGACACCGCCGCCGATCTGTGACGTCGCTGAAGACAGCGAGCTTCCTCCGCCGCCCGGCATCACCGAGGATGGCGAGCTTCCTCTTCCTCCGCCACTCGACAACGAAGTGGACGACGAGCTTCCTCTGCCTCCGCTTCCTATGCCCGCACAGCATTCGCCGCCCTGCAATAAAGATTATAGCCAGCAGCCTCTGCCTTCGCCACCCTGCAACAGCAAGGACGGCGCGCGCTTCTTGTCTCCACCGCCCTTCGTCAACGAGGACGGCACGCTTCCTTCGACTCGCCGCCCTGCTTCAATGGGGGCATCAGGCCATCAGGCCCACAGGACATGAGAGCCAGCCTCTGGGTGAGAAGGGCAGACATTGAACCCTGGGGGGGATGCCCTGGACCTCCTGTGGTGCCCCGGAGTTGCGCCCTTTGAGGTGGGGTTATGCCAGGGATAACCCCTAGAGGGCGCCAAAGCGCCCTGTGACTTTGTGTTTGTAGTTTGTTTTGGATTTGACTTCATTTCCCAGTTTGCACCTCGGTCAGGTGACGTGGGCGCTCACCTGAACCGAGTTGATCATTACTTTCTTTATAAATAGAGTGTTTTGAGTTTAGTTATTTGTCTTGCATCTGTTGATTTCACCCCGTAAATGTCTGTAAGTTTAGTTCGTGGTTCCCGTGCTTGTTATTCATGTTTTGGTTTCGGTTTCACTTAAAGTATTCTGTTTTGTTTAAGTTCCCTGTTTTTGTTATAAATAAACATCGTTCCTTTAAAACAACTTGGACCTCTGCATCCATGCCTCGCACCCACAAACGTGACAGGGAGCACCATGGCTGCCCTCTGTGCCTCTGCTGGGCTTGGCCTCTCCCTCATTGTAACTAAATAATCATGTACCAGAAACTCCCGTATACACCACTGATTTTCGGAAGTATCTACAGTACCATTGACCGTATACATCAAATTCCACCAAGCTAGGATACTTCCGGATTGATACCAATTTGGATGTATCTCGCTGAGGAATCCTTCCATGGCACAGCCATTTGTTGCCATGGCAACAAAAACTCAAGGATTTTGTCAGGAGACCTTCACACCTAAAGCCCCATTTGCATTTTACAACTCTGCTCTTCTCTATTGGTTTATTTATCTCTACTTTGATTGGTTGTTTTTAAAAATAAAAATAAAAAACACTCACAAACGCCTGTCTTCTACTGGGACATTACCCAGCTCATTTTTATTCAGCCCAACCCAAGCCCTCATAACTTAGTGACTTGATTGGTTATTGGGCAGATATGTAGATAGACCCTATCCATCCCCACCCCCCAACAGTACTATACATCTGTTTAAAAAATGAAAATAGAATTGATTTATTAAAATCAATAAGAATTTTTTTTTATTAAAATAAAATCAAACACTAATAAATATCCAAAGCAAAGTAAGAATAAGGGGTAAAATATGGAAAAAAATAAACAAATGTGCATTTATGAAGGTGCAATTAAATTGAAAGCAATACTAAAACAAACATGCACCAGTGCTTGTTATATGTACAAAATAAATGTCCGATTAGATATTACACGCTGACGGCATGGCACAGTTCTCTCTCTGCATCTGTGTGAACGACTCTACACCTGGACTCCAGCAACTGCAAAACACACCATCTGTTAACCCCTAAAAACACTCTGAGAAGTACCAAACTTAATACATACAGTAGATGATGTACACTTACTCATCTTTGTTGGTTTTTAGCCCCTGTCTTAATGCCTGTCTCTTAGATGAGACTTTCCTGGCCGAGACAAAGAGTATTTCCTCTGCAATGTCTCATAGTAAGTCCTGTAACATGCTGGATAAAAAAATAATAAAAAATCAGAAAAAAAGTGACAGAAACAATTAAAATTATTAGAGGGACAAAAATAAAGGGACATGAAAATAAATACAATAACAATTTCTGATTACCCTTTATACACTCAGGGTCTGCATCTGCAAAAAGTCCTCTTTAATTCCTCCAGCAGATATGTCATCACCACCTGATCATGAAGTAAACTTATTCTGTGTGGAAAGAGAGTCGTGTCATTAATTACATTTAAAATGATTATGTAAAACCCCATACATAGAAGTTAAAGAAACAACATTCTTACCCAGGTTGTGGATCGTATTTATGTGGGTTGTTTTCTGAATTATGGAGGCTCCTTACAGCTTCCTGTAATGTTGAATTAAAAATGCTTTAATACATACATTTGTAAACAACATCGTATAATTCTGATGTGACAAACTGTTAAATATACTGGACACCTACAACAATGCAAGTAACAAGAATTAGATGTGTAGCTAAGTGCTAACTTGTCAAGGTATAATTTACTGCTGTATTGTCAGCTAACATGAAGGTCAACTTACCACAATGCCCGTGTTATGCGCACTCTTAGCTCTTCTATTCACATGGCTTGACTCTTCCTGCGGTCTTCACTCATCAAACTTGTGCTCAAATGTATGAGGACACTGGATAGCCTCTTTGAGAAGAGCAGTGTGTGTAGCTTGCTTCTCCTTCAAACTCTCAAACCCAGCTATGATAAGAAGGACAGCACCTCTTTCTGCTAGTCATTAACATACAAAAGGGCCTCACAGCCATCACCTCTCACTGCTAGCTGTGAGGACTCCTAGAAAGTTTCACCGATTTCCGTATACATCCACATACATGAGGTATCTGGTCGTTTCACAAAATTTCCTTTTGCATTCTCCCTTTCCAAGCACTCTGCCTGAGACATCAGGCAAACTTAAAGTTTAGCGGAAATTTCCCATCCCATATTTGTCCGGATACAGCTCTTTTCATGCAGTGTCAGCAGTAGCTAACATTGCTAGTGGTAGCTTGAAGTGGTTTCATATATTATACATGGGGAATGTTTGGTGCCAGCACAATGTCCTCAAAGCAGTGAGGCCAGTACAGTGGAACCTTGGATTATGAGCATAATTCGTTCAGGAAGTGCGATGGTATTCCAAACACTCGTAAACCAAATCAGATTTCCCCATAAGAAATAATGAAACTTATTCATTCTACAGCCCAAAACAATAAATGCATAAAAATAATTCATACAGTATATAAAGTAAAAATAAAACAAATTAACCTGCACTTAACATTTAAAAAGAGTAAAAATAAATCCCGACAGATAAGTGTTTCCGTTTATGCGCGCAGGCGCCGTGTATTTGTATGTGTGTGTGTGTGTGTGTGTGCGTGTGTGTGGGTGTGGAATTATCCTCTTCGCTTGCCTCGTCTTAAACCGTAAAATTCCTCCTCCCTCCCCCCACCAACCGTGTGTGTGAAGCCGGGGAGGGGGCTGTAAAGGCGAGAGAGTGTGTGTGCGTGTGTCGGTGTCAAATTACACACGAGCACACACATAGGAGAGTAAAGGCGAGAGAGAGAGAGAGAGAGAGAGAGAGAGAGAGAGAGAGACCGCCACCATTTTGTTATGTGGTCTTTTAAGCGCCATCTCTTTTTTTTACTCAGGAGATCGTAGCTTGTATTGCGCTGTAAATGTGCTACTGATGCTATAAATTTTTTTACATCTGTGAAATGGTCTTCAATGTTGATATATTTTTTATATGTTTTCCTTAAATATTCATTTATATCATCCTGTGTATAGAGCTGCTGATCTCCCCCAAAACGTGACACACTGATATCCGATATATCAAAATATCTGTCTTCTTCATAATCCTCATCTATTAAGTCTTCATCTTGTTCTAGGCATGATGATGTTTCTTCCGCACTGCCTACCCCACCCATGCTATTTAACCCCCCATGCTATTTAACACCCCAAGTTAGTGTCTCTTACAGTGTCTGAGCCCCCTGCTGAAACTACATCTTTCTGTGTGTTTCGCATGATTATTTTTGCTCTGGGCTCTCCAGCCCTCCCCACCTCTCCACATTCACTAGCTCTTTTTTCCTCGTATGGCCCATCATTTAGCTTCCCGCGTTTTTTTCTCACTGTTACCTGTTCACTGTCTGTTAGTGCTTGTATCTGCTCACCATCAGTCATTACATTGCTCTCTGCATTGGGTTGGCCCCCATCCTGCCCCTATGCAGCACCTGACTGCACTGGAGCTCGCTCCGTCCAACGCCACTACACCACCTGTGAGCTCCATGCTGGAGCTCACTCCATCCTGCAACACTACACCTCCATCCTGCACCACTACACCACCATCCTGCACCACTACACCTCCACCCTGTACCATTACACCACCATCCTGCACCATTACACCACCATCCTGCAGCACTGCCCTGACCCCACTATCTCCTCCCTGACCTGTGCTCTATGTGGGCAGCTGAACTTTTTGTGCCCGATGTCCCCACATTTGAAGCACCTCATGCTCCCAGTGCTGGTGTACAGCATGTATGATTTTCCCTCATGTGTGACTCTGAATGAGATGTCCAGAGTGGACTCAGTCAGGAACATGAGCACTGTATGCCTGAAGGAGACGACGTGCTTCAGCGCGGGGTTTTTACAGTTTAGAGACACCACTCTCATACTGCTTGATCTTACCGAATCAAGACAGTTCCCTCTCGATATCCTCATTGGGGATAAACAGGGGAATGTTCAACACGGTGACCTTCATTGTTGTAGCACCCAGCGGAGTGACGGAATAAAGTTCTCCACTTACCTTCATTCCGTTTTCAATCAGCTGATGTACGAGTTCCCTCTCCTTAACGAACACCACCACAGCCTTGTTCATCCGCGACGCGGACACGATGCTCTCACACCCGATACATTCTCCTACGGCCAACAACACCTGCTCCACCAAAACCATGGCGCTCACCTCACAGCGCACCCCGTGACAGAGTGAGAGAGGATGGGCTGCACCGCTTGGGTGAGCCGCCATCCCTGGACCCCGCCATGAGATCAACAGCCCCACACAAGCGGGTTAAACTAGTAACGCTGTGTGCACGGCTGTTTATAGATGTTTAATATGTTTAATATATGTTGTTTTTGTGCTCTTAGAAAAGAAAAAAAGGTCAAAAGTGTTAGAAAAAAGTTTCCCAACAAGTTAGAAAATGCTCATTAGCTCTCACACCACGCTCCACACGCTGCTCTCACACCACCTCCCAGCATGCAACAGACTTTGACTTTTAACGTTCCTTTATTTTACAAAAATATTTGTATCCACACTTTTTTTTCCTTTCAAATATAGAGGATCTGTCAATAAGAT
Source organism: Clarias fuscus (assembly GCA_030347435.1). Classification (NCBI taxonomy): domain Eukaryota; kingdom Metazoa; phylum Chordata; class Actinopteri; order Siluriformes; family Clariidae; genus Clarias; species Clarias fuscus. The sequence continues at coordinate 9,390,252 of CM059225.1, read as the reverse complement.
TAAACATAGATAAGGTTACGTGAAACAATACAAAAAAATAAATAAGTAAATAAATAAACAGATAAGTCAATCAGTTTAAAAAGCTAGTTGAAGTATTTGTTCATCTATTTAAGAATGAAGAAGTTGACTAGTTTTTTTTTTTTTTTAAGTGGAAGATGAAAATAAATAGATAAATAAATAAGTGAATAGGCAGATAAAAGTCAAAACAATAATAATAGTAATGCAAGCTTAGCAATGAGACTTTGAAATGAATTCAGTAAAACAGATCAATGAGAAAAGTTAAAACTGAAAGGTCGAGTGTGTACGGTGCTGGACTGGTGTACTAAAGCAATATTTAAAAATTATGAAATAGTACAGTAATACACATAGTATATAAAACCAGCACCTAAAGAGAGATAAAACACAGGTAAAAAAAAGAAGAGAGATAAAAGGGATTACACACTCGTCTTTAAAAATTGAAAATTAAAACCTCCCCGTCTCTGGAGCATAAAACATCCCCATGTGCCCACATCTGGTCAAACTCTGGTAGTCTGTGGGTCATCTTCAGGAAGGCGAACTCAACTTTTAATCTCGCTCTGACCAGTGCTGTCAGCATTCTCTCAGCATCGTGTGTGCCCCCACCCCCCTGCATTTTGTTTTTTCTCGTGAGCCAGATAGAGAGTTTTGCCTGGCCTATAATGTAATTTACTAGGGTGACAGTTTTGTCTTTTGGTTTATACTTTGGCCCGTGTATGTAGAGATTCTCAGACCATGTCACTCCTAGCTCATTTGTCCAGGTTTTTAGCAGGGAGAACAGCCTTCCCAATCTATTGCACTTTAAAAACAGGTGGTCTACCGTTTCCTCCCTCCCACAGAAGAGACACTCGGTGCTCCTAGTGGTGTCCATGTGTGCCACGTGTCTGTTCGTGGCCACAGCCCCGTGTACTATCCGCCACTGTAGATCGGCTGTGCGCTTTTCTATGGGCGGTTTGTACAGGGACCTCCAGCGTCCTCGTGGGGAGGAGCCTGGTGTCAGCCACTCTGACCATCGTGAGTCCCTTACTCCAGCCAACGAGCCTCTGTGCACGACCTTCACACACGTCCCGTACAGCGCTTTTTTTGAGGCGGTCTCGAACGTCGTTAAAACCGGTGTCTTGAAAGACAGTATGGCTCCTTCCTCCTGCTGTAGCTCTTCAGCTGCCGGGCGTATAGATAACTGCAGGGGAGGCTGCTGATGCTCTCCAGGGCTTTGCCCCAAAGACTCTCTGAGTTGGGAGGGTAGTGCTGATATTAGACGTCTTGATTTTAATCCAGTTTGTGAGCACAGTTCATCTGCTGTCTTCCACACCGTTCCATTCCTCAGATCCTTGATCTTGGTGATTCCTGCTTTCTGGAAACGATGCCGAATGAAAGTTGATGACAGCATTCTGGTGTTTATGAGCGGATTGTGAAAAAGTGGTTCCTCGTCTGCCCTTTGGAAAGGTTGTGTTTCAGTCCTGCTCGTCTTTATTACTGATATCCAGGCTTTTAATACTGACTGATAAAACTCTGTTGTGGCTGATAAGTCCATTTCTTTGAGGTTAAGTGTGAACAGATGTGTATCATAGTTCAGTCCTTCAACCAGTTGAAGAAGGGCTTTGGCTGCGCCTGTCCATGCCAGCCCTTCGCCGTAGAATAGCCTCTGTGCAGCCTGCAGCCTAAAGGTTTTTATACGACAGGACAGGTCGATCAAGCCCTGCCCCCCTTCTTGTACAGGTAGATACAGCACAGAAGCTCGAGTCCAGTGTTGGCCAGTCCAGAAAAAGTTCACCAACTTCCTCTGCACATCCCTGATTAATGTCTCAGGGGGCTCAAGGACAGTGAGGCGGTGCCAGAGCATGGAGGCGATCAGATTATTGACAACCAGTACTCTCCCCCTGTAGGACAACTGAGGCAGGACCCAGGTCCATTGAGACAACTTGGCACACACTTTTTCCACTACACCCTCCCAGTTTTTATTTTGTAAGTCTTGTGTCCCTAGAAACACCCCAAGATACTTGAGGCCGATCTTGCCCCATTGGAGACCACCTGGTAAGATTGGGGGTCCTGTTTCCTGCCATTGCCCAATTAAAAAACTCTCACACTTTTCCCAGTTTACACGTGCTGAGGAGGCTCTCGCATAGATGTTCAGGTTCCTAATCAAGGCCTGAACATCATCTTGATTTTTTATAAAAACGGTTACGTCGTCGGCATATGCTGACAGCACAAGTCTCTCTTGTGACCCACAAACAGGAAAACCCTGTAGCTCAGCTCTTAATTTCTGCAGCAGTGGTTCTATTGCGAGACTGTAAAGTTGTCCAGACAGTGGGCACCCCTGTCTAATTCCCCGTTTCATTTTAAAAGGGCAACTAAGACCACCTCCAATCTTAAGTGTAAAAACCGCTTCAGAGTATAAAAGTTGAATCCACCATAAAAAGTTGTTTCCTACGCCAAAGGATTCAAGAGTCCGGAAAAGATATTCATGGTCGACTCTATCAAAGGCCTTTTCTTGATCTATCGATAAAAGACCCAGTTCAATCCGTTTAGTTTTACAGAAGTCAATTAAGTCTCTCATTAAAAACAGATTGTCAGTAATGGTCCGGTGAGGTATGCAGTAGGTCTGGCTGTTGTGAACTACTGAGTGCAGGCACTGTTTCAATCTGTTTGCAAGACACTTTGAAAGTATTTTGTAGTCGCTGCATAGTAGTGACACTGGTCTCCAGTTTTTCAGTTGCCCCAAGTCTCCTTTTTTTGGGATCAATGACAGGACCGCCCTTGTGCAGCTCACTGGTAGCTTCCCGCTGTTAAAAGCACATTTAAAAACATCATAAAAATCAGCTCCTATTATACTCCAAAAATGTTTGTAAAATTCGCTCGGCAGTCCGTCTATTCCTGGTGAGCGTCCTGTTGGGAGCTGCTGCACAGCGTCAGTTAGTTCCTGCAACTCGAGTTCTGCGTCTAGCGTAGTGCTTTGCTCCAGGGACAATTTTGGTAGTTCCCTGAAAAGTTCCTCTCTGCAAGATGGGTCACAGGGTTCTGCACTGTAGAGCTGGGTGTAAAAGTCTGTGGCTGCTCTCCTCATCTCGCTTGGATCAGTTGTTATAGTTCCATCTGCTCGTGTCAGGTACACCATCTGATTTTGTGGTTTTGTTGACCTAGACAGGTTGAAAAAGAAGGCACTGGGAGCGTCCATGTCCTTGATGCAGGAGATACGGTGTCTGATCAGAGCTGTTTTGGCTTGTTCATGGAGGAAGGAGCTCAGAGCTTTTCTTTTTTTCTCCAGGACACAGCCCAATCTGATGTCGTTCTTGTTCACCATTTTAGCTTCTGTTTGGATAATTTCTGCTTCAAGTTCTTTTATGGTGGTTTTGAAGGTGTCTGATATGTGCTCGGTGTACATCTTGCAGTAGTTTTTTATTTGATTTTTTCCCACCTCCCACCAAGAAACCAAACTACTAAAATCCCCTTTTCTGTCTTTCCATTCATTCCATAAAATTTTAAAATTTCTATAAAAAATCTCATCCTGTAAAAGTTTTGTGTTAAAACGCCAGTATGAGCTCTGCCTCTTTGTATTTGGTATTGTTATCTCAATACTTATCAAGTGATGGTCAGAAAACCCAGTGGGGGAGATGATTGCTTTGGAGAGATTGTTTCTCTCGGATTTGGGGGTATAAAACCTGTCCAGTCTTGCTGCAGTAATCGTTGTATTATTAGACTTAACCCATGTATATTGTCTAGTGTTTGGATTCTTATCCCTCCACACATCGAACAGACTGCTCTGTCTAATGAGCTCTTTGAGCACCTCAGCAGACTTTGGGTGTGGTTCCTCACCGTTTCGGTCTAAGGTGAAGTCTACTGTGCAATTCCAGTCCCCTCCCATTACTATTATGGATTTATTTCCATCTCGCTGTGTTATATTTTTTATTCTGTTAAAAAGTAGAGCTCTCTCACAGCCATTGTTAGGGGCGTACACATTAAAAAAAGTAAAACTTTTCTTTTTTATTTCTGCTTTCACCATTAAAACTCTGTGGTTTTCTGTGGTTTCGACCTTGCTCATGCCCACTGCTTTATTAAAAAGTATCGCCACACCAGCACTGACGTTGGAACCATGACTTTGGAAAAGTTTCCCTTCCCACCACATGGCCCACTCAGTCTCGTTGGCTTGGTCACTGTGTGTCTCCTGTAGGAATACCACATCAATGTTCTTTTGCATTAAAAAGTCTCCTGCTACTGCTCTTTTTCTCTTATCTCTGCCACCATTCATGTTTAAGGATGCTATTTTTAAAATATCCATCAGAAAAGATAAAGCAAAAATAAAAAAGAGGGAGGAAAAAACGATGTAAAGTGCCTTAAAGAGAACAGAAAAGACCCAGTGTGATGTATTTATTTGTGTTTTACACGTGACCGCCGCCATTTTGTTTTATGATCTTTTAAGCGCCATCTCTTTTTTTTACTCAGTAGATCATAGCTTGTGTTGCGCTGTAAGTGTGCTACCGATGCTATACATTTTTTAACATCTGTGAAATGTTCTTCAATGTTAATGGGTTTTTTATATGTTTTCCTCAAATATTCATTTATATCATCCAGTGTATAGAGCTGCTGATCTCCCCCAAAACGTGATACACTGATATCTGATAGATCCGAAAATCGGTCTTCTTCATAATCCTCATCCATTAAGTCTTCATCTTGCTCTGGGAGTGATATTTCTTCCGCACTACCTACCCCACTCATGCTAATTAACCCCCCCAATAAGACTGGTTCTTTTACAATGTCTGAGCCCCCTGCTGAAACGAGATCTTTCTGTGCGTTCCACGTGATTCTTTTTGCTCTAGGCTCTCCAGCCCTCTCCACCTCTCCACATTCACTAGCTCTTTTTTCCTTGTATAACCCTTCGTTTAGCTTCCCACGTTTTTTTCTCACTGTAACCTGTTCATTACCTGTTGACGCTTCTATCCGCTCACCATCAGTTGTCACATTGCTTTCTGCAGTGGGTTGGCCCCCATCCTGCCCCTCTGCAGCACCTGACTGCTCCGCACTGGAGCTCGCTCCATCCAATGCCACTACACCACCTGTGAGTTCCATGCTGGAGCTCACTCCATCCTGCCCCACTACACCACTATTCTGCACCACTACGCCACCATCCTGCTCCATTAAACCACCATCCTGCTCCATTAAACCACCATCCTGCACCACTGTACCTCCATCCTGCTCCATTACACCATCATCCTGCACCACTACACCACCAGTCTGCTCCACACTGGAGCTCTCCCCATCCTGCACCACTGCCCTGACCCCACTAGGCCCCGCCTCCTCCCTGACCTGTGCTCTATGTGGGCACCTGAACTTTTTATGCCCGATGTCCCCACATTCAAAGCACCTCATACTCCCAGTGCTGGCGTACAGCATGTATGACTTTCCCTCATGAGTGACTCTGAATGAGATGTCCAGAGTGGACTCAGTCAGGAACATGAGCACTGTACGCCTGAAGGAGACGACGTGCCTCAGCGCAGGGGTTTTTACAGTTTAGAGACACCACTCTTATACTGCTCACTATCTTACCGAATCGAGACAGTTCCCTCTCTATATCCTCATCGGGGATAAAAGGGGGAATGTTCGACACAATGACCTTCATTGTTGTTGCACCCAGCGGAGTAACGGAATAAAGTTCTCCACTTACCTTTATTCCGTTTTCAATCAGCTGATGCACGAGCTCCCTCTCCTTAACGAACACCACCACGGCCTTGTTCATCCGCGACGCGGACACGATGCTCTCACACCCGATACACTCCCCAACGGCCAACAACACCTGCTCCACCGACACCACGGCGCTCACCTCGCAGCGCACCCCATGACAGAGTGAGAGAGGACGGGCTGCACCGCTCGGGTGAGCCGCCATCCCTGCACCCCGCCACGAGATCTACAGCCCCACACACCAGCGGGTTAAACTAATAACACCGTGTGCGCGGCTGTTTATAGATGTTTAATATGTTTAAAATGATTTTTTGTGCTTTTTTGAAAGGAAAAAAAAGCTCAAAAGTGTTAGAAAGAAAGTTTCCAAACAAGTTGGAAAACGCTCATCCGCTCTCACACCGCGCTCCACATGTTGCTCTCACACCACCTCCCAGCATGCAACAGAGAGAGAGAGAGAGAGAGAGAGTGTGTGTGTGGGGCACAGTGTCGAATTACGCGTGCGCACACATCGGAGGGAGAGGGAGATGTTAATTATACCAGTAAGAGACGAGCACCAAGACCCAGCAGGGGAGACAATTACCCATAATTCCGCAGCACAAGAGAGAGAAAAATCATTGGCTGGTATCACTTGACACTTGGTGTCAAAATAAGAGGCACATGCGTGATACATGATACTCGGCACTCGTAAACTCGTAAATCGTAAAATCCGAGGTTCCACTGTATGAGCCAGGTAGTGTGGCAAGCATGACCTTGCACCTTGGGTGTAGAGCAAGGTTGATATTTTTCAAAACAAGCCTTTGGCACCAACATCTTATCTATGAAGCAGGATGGTGGCACCAGCATAACACTTTGAAACCTAGATGGCAGGGTATCCCCTAAACTGGAATTCTCCTGTTAAATGAAAATCTGTGACCCTAAACATAAACCTGCAAAACCCCTGCAAAATCAAACACCTGGTTATAGACACTTGGCTTCACCATAAATATCACAAGCTCCACCAAAGTGAAGGCGATGGTGCCAAACACTGGCATGCCCAGTCTGGCATTGTTGTCCCATCATAGTTGTCCACTGCGTCCTTAAAAAAATTGGTCATGAGTTCTGTCCCACATGAAGGTACACTGGCATCCTCAATTCTGTGTGAGAATGTGTTTCTCATGGCTGGGGAAGTGACTTTGAGGACATCTCTGATGTTGTGTGTGCGACCAATTCTTTCTATTCTCTGCTAATGTATATGCCACCAGCAGTGGTCCAAATGTAAAATATTTCAAGGATGGTGTGGTCGAGTTTTTTGTATGTTATTTTATATATGATTAATAATTCAATAATCAAATAGTACTGTAGTTTTGTATGACTATGCACCAATCTCTCTCCCAGCATGATTTATATGCTGGGCCACCAGCAAGGTTTTGGTAGTTAAAATTGGTTACCATTTTAGCTCATAATCTTGTATTTTAATAGCTAGTACTGAAAATAGTGTGTGATGTAAATACATGAGCCGTGTAATGTTATCTTTAAATGCATTTACATAGATGAGACAAAAATAATTTACCAAAAACATGTAAACCCATTATTTTACATTTATTAAATATCTGCTAGGTTGTCTAAAAACACATGTTATGTCCCAGTCTAGGGTTGGGTCATACAGCAAAGGATTGGTTTGGGGTTCTATTTTAAACTGTATGATGAAGGTGGAATGCAATGGCATAATATAATAGAAAGAACTAGTCAGATACATTAACAAAAAAAAAAAAAAAAAAGGTTTGTATTGCATGTGTGGCGGGAGAAGTACAATTGTGAAACAGTATACCAATGAAATAATCCGACTACGCCACCCTAGAAATTAACTCTAGGGAACAATACTCAATCCCAAAAAGGGAACAATTAAGCACACAGGTTCAATTTCCTCAAATCAGAAAGCAAGAAACGTGGGTGAAATATAAAAATACAAATGTTTTATTACAGCTATGATAAAGACTTTTAAAATAGACCGTATGGAGTCAAAAGCACCGCAGAAGACCCACACTTCAAATGAAAAAAAAAAAGAAATATGGACACCAACCAAAAAATCAACTTTCAATATAAAACAAACAAACAAATAAATAATATAAAAACCAGCAGGGCTGCGGCGTCCAATGGCAGGAAACAAATGGAGTCTAGTTTTAGAAAAACATTCATCCACACACAAGGTGCACTCAGATCACACTACCACACACTCGAAATGGTGCATACCCCACAATAAAGAAGAACCACCACCGCAAGGGGGAAGATCCATTCACCCGTGGGACCTTAGCTCCTGCAATAAACCAAAAAGAAATAAACAATTAACCCCGCATACAATATAAATAAAAACTACTGGTAGACAACCCCAGACGGGAATAGGTGTCAGTCACTACCACATGAAACTAAAAAAAAGAGCAAATCAAGTCAAGTCAATTTTATTTATATAGCGCTTTTAACAATTGACATTGTCGCAAAGCAGCTTTACACAATAAAAAGAAGTACGTTTTTATGCAATGTATATGAATCAAAATGACAAGATTGTCCCCGATGAGCAAGCCGAGGGCGACGGTGGCAAGGAAAAACTCCCTGAGATGGTAATAGGAAGAAACCTTGAGAGGAACCAGACTCAACAGGGAACCCATCCTCATCTGGGTGATAACGAATAGCAGGAATTGCTCAGCATAATAATGTGTAAGACTGGAAGTTCAGTATAACAGGAGATGTTTTAAAAATAAAAATGAGTCCAGTTTGTTCCCGGAGGCTCAGGTAGACTGTAAGGGATTCCGGTCCTGAGTTATCGAACAACTGAAGTCACAGGTCCCCAGAGCATCACTCGATGACAGGACAGTCTTCATGGAAACCATCCCCAGCCACCATACGAATCCAGGCAGACCACACGGGGCATCCATGCGATCAGCAAATGAATTCCAAACTTAAAATACATATAATCAATTAAATATACAAAGCAAATGACATTAATAGGGAGAAAAATAACAAGATAATTGGGTGTAAATATATAATGATATGACCAAAAAGAAGAAAATCAAACAAAACCAACGTTACTCATACAAAAAGTATGACCAAAAGAAAACACAAAAACTAAATCAGTCAGAAAAAAAGGAAAAGAAAGAGCAGGTATTCTTCTTTTAATGCAAAGAGAGTGTCGTATTCTCCATACAGGTACACAAAGTAAAACAGCCACCAAACACCATAGGAATCAGACAAGCAGTCCCCTTTTTAATAACAAAGGTGGCGTCTGCACGACAGCATCCACAACAGGACAGCAGGATCCGCAGCAGACCGCTAATAGCGCAAAGCGGAGGACAGCAGTAAACACGATACCAAACAGAATAAACTGAGATGAAACGAGAGGGAGAATCCTATAACAAACACAGAGAAATGTTACTAATCATAAAACATTTCATTCACGAATTATAATTATAATAACATGTAGAACTCTTACTGTCAGGGTATCACACCGAATAAAAAAGTGTACAGGCACAGATCTATCGACCAGCTCACCGATAGCACAATGGAGCACAGGGAAGCACACCTAGCCAGCATGCAACAGTGTTAGCAACACAACAATGCTAGCACAATAGGAATTTATACAAATGCCCATGCACATACCTGAGAGACGAACAGTCATTAGATCCACTAAAACAGCGCCAAAATACACTGACATCCAGATAAACGGCCTATAAATTTACAAAACAAAATGCTTAAAAAAAATAACCAGTTTAAAATGACCACCGGTTGCAGCACGACACGCTTACCTGTAGCCACCGAAACACGGGCACAAAAGGGGAAAGTAGGACGTGACGCACCCGGAGCAACGACCAATCAGCCCTTATATTAAGGATACTGATCGCGGATAGGCTAATCCAGCTGTCAGTCTAAGAATACTGATCGCTGATAGGCAAATCCCGCTGTCAGTCACCTAATTTCCTTACATTCCACCCCCAGTTTCTGCAACGTTGCCGCGACGGTGATCTAAAGGCAGCCCATCCAAAACTCAGTTCCAAGGCCAAAACAGGGTACCAACTGTAGTACCAACTATACTAGACACTGAACCTGCACCTACTGCTTGAGGGAGGTGGTGCAGGTTAGAGTGATGACCTGCATTTCTCCGCCCAGTTCTTCTCACTACACTCTCAACAACCTCCAATGAATTTGGAAGCAATGGAACTGGCTGCAAACCCACCTCAACCTCAGGACCATCCGTTACTCTGCAAGCTTCTGCAGATAGCGCACCACCAGATGTCGAAGGGACAGAAAGAACAACAGCATCCGGTGGCTGCAACCTACCTTGTGATGTCTCTGGCATCAAGACAAACAAATCCTCCTCATCATCATGCTCCGCCTCCAGAAGTTGCAGAGGTTCAATGACCAAAGGGTCAGGCGACTCAAAAGGTGGATCCTGGCCGATCAAAGTCTTTAGCAGAGATCGGTGCACATGCTTTACCTTACCCAAATCTGTGGTGGGAGCGATGGTATAAACTGACCCACGCTCTTTAGGCACCCTCAGGACCTCGTAGGCCACTGAGCTCCACAGGTCCTGGATTTTGTGTCTACCCCTTACACTATAATTGCGGAGGTATACCAGCTGACCCTCCTTCAGTGGTACTTCCTTTACCTGCAGGTCGTGCCGGGCCTTTCGCCTATCAGCTGCAGCACCCAACCGTTCACGGGCACCTTCGAAAGCAACTTGCAACCGACCCTGCTGCTCCAGAATCCACCTATGAACACTGCCAGCCAATGGCTCTTGAACCCTGCCCAACAAGAAATCAACAGGAAGTCTGGGCTCCTGCCCAAATATTAAAAAGTGCGGAGATTCCCCAGTTGACTGATGCGGGGTAGTGTTATACGCGAAGAGTACCTGGGGTAGACAGAGTGGCCAATCACCCTTTTTAGCAAGTGGCAAGGTGTGCAACAAGTCATGCAATGTCCTATTGAAGCGTTCGCATTGACATTTTCCAGCCGGGTGATATGGAGTGGTCCGCGACTTCGTGACTCCATACAAACTACAAAGTTGCTGGATGAGAGTGGATTCAAAATTACGGCCTTGTTCAGAGTGGATACGAACTGGTACACCGAATTTACAAAACCTGAGCTACGGTCTCTGCCCGTTGATCTCTAGTAGGTACGGCCAAGGTATATTTTGTAAAAATATCGGTCATGACCAACACATTCTCAAGCCCGGACCTTGAGGGCTCAAGGACAGTAAAGTCCAAAGCCACAATTTCATTTGGACGGGCAGCCAACAAGTGTCCCATGAAACTACCAGGGGCAGTAGAGACGCCTTTAGCACACTGGCACCGCTCACACTCCTGGCACCAGCAGGCGATATCCGCAGACATTCCAGGCCAGTAGCACCGCTGCCGCACGAGCTGGGATGTACGCTCCACCCCCTGATGCCCATGCTGTTGATGAAGCTGGGTCAAGACTTCATGTTTCATGACCGCTGGTAATAACACCTGGAAGACCTCCTCACCACCATCTGGGCGAAACACCTGCTGATAGAGCACACCATCAGTCTCAAACAGGCGGTCCCAGTGCCGAAGCAGAATAATGGCAGACTTTGAGAGTTTCTTACGCTCTTCAGACGTTGGAGGCAGCTTGCGCCTCCAGAAAACCAACAACGCTCCTATGGCAGGGTCTGTTACCTGCTGAGCACTCATATCACTGATAAAGGAACAAGGAAAGGAGGTAACACAATTTACCTGGGCTACTGGTTCAACTCTGGCAGCTTGCTGTAATGCCCCAGGAACAGCCACACCTGGGCACAACTCTTGCACATCTCCTGTATCCAAAAAGTTTTGTCGTGACAAGGCATCAGCGTTCCGATTGCTTTTACCTGACCTATATTTGATTTCAAAGTTGAACGCTGCCACTTGAGCAGCCCAACGCTGCTCCATGGCACCCAACTTTGCAGAAACCAGGTAGCTAAGGGGGTTGTTATCAGTAAATACCACACATTTCTGCGCCAGCAGGTACTCCCTAAATTTTTCAGTCATGGCCCACTTGAGTGCCAAAAACTCCAGTTTCTTAGAACTGTAGTTAGATGTATTGCGCTCAGTGGGCCTAAGACTACGACTGCCATACGCTATAGGGCGCACCTTACCTTGCTGCTCCTGTGAAAGAACAGCCCCTAGTCCACCATGACTAGCATCTATCTCTAAAATAAACGGTAGTGAAAAGTCAGCATAGGCAAGCACTGGAGCTGTGGTCAACTTACACTTCAACCCCTCAAAGCCACACTGACATTCCACAGACCAGGCTTCAGCAAACTCCTGAGCACTGGGCTTTACACGTTTTGGGTTTGCTAGCTGGGCCACCAACCTATGAAGAGGGGCAGCCAACTTGGCAAACCCCTCCACAAAGCGCCGGTAGTAGCTAGCAAACCCCAAAAAAGAGTGCAACTCTGAAACACTAGTAGGCCGAGGCCAGCGTGCAACTGCCTCCACTTTACCCGGGTCAGTAGAAACACCCTCAGAAGAGATGACATGCCCCAAATAATGGACTTCCTTTTGGAAGAAGGCACACTTGGACAATTTGGCCTTCAGGCCTTCTCTCTGCAAGCGGCTCAAGACAACCTCCATCCGAGCAAGATGTTGATCTATAGAGGAGGAAAAGACGAAAATATCATCCAGATACAAGAGGAGGGACTGGCACTGCTGATCCCCAAACAACCGTTCCATCAAACGTTGGAAGGTGCTTGGGGCATTGCATAACCCGAAAGGCATTCTGTTCCATTCAAAAAGGCCGAAGGGGGTGCAAAAAGCAGTCTTGAATTTGTCCCCTTCAGCTACAGGTACTTGGTTATACCCGCTGGCCAGGTCCAGGGTAGAAAACCAACGGGCACCAGCCAGCGAATCCAAAGTCTCCTCAATACGTGGTAGAGGGAACGCATCCTTCCTAGTTTTTAAATTTAAGCGACGGTAGTCTACACACATCCGCAGGCTACCGTCCTTCTTTTTAACCAACACAATGGGTGAAGCATAAGGACTGCAGAGCTCTCTTATTACCTGGGTTTCCAATAACTGATTAATATGTGCCTTTACCACCTCATACTCCGATGGGGGAATACGTCTGAACCGCTGCCTGACTGGGATGTCATCCAACAGAGGGATATCATGGGAGATCAGGTTTGTGCACCCCAGGTCTCCATTGTGTATGGAGAACACAAGTAAATACTTCCCCAACAATGCTCGAACCTTACTCTGTTCCTCCTCGGACAACACAGAAAGATCTAACATGTCGATCTGTTCCTGCACACTAGGAGATTCCTGCACAACCTGTGCACTTACCTTAGCTGTAATAGTATTAACTTCTGTAATATCCGGGGGCAGACTAACCACATCAACCTGGTTCACTGTGCCAATAATGGTGCTCGCATACAGAACTACATCCATAGTACCAACATTAACCACTGGCACATAAACAGTACCACTGTGCACCCTTAACAAAGCAGGAGAGGCCAACAACCCTGCCAGCAGACCCGAAGTAGGTGGTTCATACAGTACAGTCCCACTCGAGAATTGAACAGAACAAGTTGCGGCGACAAACTTCATGGTGCCACCCATGATGCGACACGCCTGACGTCCATGCACTTTAACTCGTCCTTCACGAGCCACCGCTGGCTGGGCGTCGACCTGGTGGCAATGTTGTAACGCCTGGAACACACAGCTAGAGGCCTGTAACACTACCGGTAAATCAAAAAGTGCTTTACCATGCTGGCCAAAGAGCTCCTGGTAGCAGCGGCTAAGGATGTTCATGCCCAACACCCCAGGAACTTGTGCACACACACTACCAGGAGGATCTCTGACTACCAACACGCCACAGCCTACAACTACTCGCCTACAAAGCTCCACATCCAATTCCAAATACCCAATATACGGAATCGCAAGGCCGTTTGCAGCTCGAAGCTGTAGCCAATTACACGATCTAAGCCGCTGCTGACCCCATAACCCAAAATTAGTCAGAAAACAACTCTCGGTGATAGTGGACACCATGGAACCAGTATCAACCAGGCAAGGCACCTGAGCCCCACCCATAGATACAACAAGCTGTGGACAAGTCGACATAAAACGGGACATAAAATCACATCGAATTCACATGAGCCGGCGGTGGGCGGACAGGCACCCGCTCCCCGTCGCAATCTCTAGCAAAATGGCCAGGTTTCTGACACTGTCTGCAAATTAAAGTAGTCCGAGATGGTCGTGAATGCGACTGAGTGTTTTGAATCTGAGCCATACTTTGAGTTAACTGATTTAATTGTTGCTGCTGCTTCCGCAGCATATCCCAAAGTTCACTCATTTCTGATGTTGTCGAACCACCACGGCTGCTACTACCAATGTGCTGATGTCCCTGTACCCCATATTGAATACCATAAGTGGCTGGAACCGACTGACTGCGACCACGCGCCCCCCCCCAGGCATACCCTCCCTTTCCCAACGAAGGGCTTCACTGCGAACGTCAAATAAAGTAACAGTGGGTTGACGACACACTAACTGCTTAAGTTCACGTCGAAGAGTACAATCATTAACGTATTCGACAAACTGATCTCTTAGCAACATTTCACCATTGGAAATACCATGAGGGGACTGATTTTTTTACTTTTTCCAGTAGACTCATCAGGGCCAAAGAAAACTCTACCAAAGTTTCCCCTTCCTGTTGTCTTCTGGAAAAAAACGCTTCTTGAAGTGCAACATAAGACTTTGTGCAACCATATAATTCACGCAACACCTGAATGATTTGTTTCGGGTCCTCCCTCTCATTTACTGATCGGTACCGAATCTCTTCCCTTGCCTCTCCCTCCAGATGATCAACCAAAAAAAATGCCTGTTCAGCCATAGACAGACGGCGAAGCCGTATACAAGCTTGAGCCTCCTCCACCCACTCGTCGATGCCAATGCCCAACCGACCACTGAACTTTGGACACTTACGATCCCGAGAAACAAAAACAAACCGTTCCGCTGCTGATGCATCAGCACCAACGAGTGGGGGATCCGCAACTGCAGGAATCTGAATATTAGATGGACGCGGCTGTGCAACTAACACTTGCTCTTGTCTCAGTCGTTCATTGCCGACTTTAATTGAGCTACCAACTCCCTTAACTCACATATTTCATCCTCCATAACTGCAAATGCACAAGCACTTACCACAAAGAGGTGAACTGAACGTACCTTTTACCAGTCCACCACAAAAAAAGGGCTGCTGCTGTCTGGTTCCTAACAAAAAACACAAAAAAAAAGAAAAAAAACAAGACGGCTACTCAACCAAACCAAAACCCACGTCTCTGCACTAAAGAGAGAGATCCTGCCGATTACGCCAGAATGTGGCGGAGCAGTACAATTTTGAAACAGTATACCAATGAAATAATCCGACTACGCCACCCTAGAAATTAACTCTAGGGAACAATACTCAATTAAGCACACAGGTTCGATTCCCTCAAATCAGAAAGCAAGAGACGTGGGTGAAATATAAAAATACAAATGTTTTATTACAGCTATGATAAAGACTTTTAAAATAGACCGTACGGAGTCAAAAGCACCGCAGAAGACCCACACTTCAAATGAAAACAATTATACTTACAAAAAAAAAAGAAATATGGACACTAACCAAAAAATCAACTTTCAATATAAAAAAACAAAACAAATAAATATAAATACTAGCAGGGCTGCGGCGTCCAATGGCAGGAAACAAATGGAGTCTAGTTTTAGAAAAACACTCATCCACACACAAGGTGCACTCAGATCATACTACCACACACTTGAAATGGTGCATACCCCACAATAAAGAAGAACCACCACCACAAGGGGGAAGATCCATTATAGCTCCGGCAATAAACCAAAAAGAAATAAACAATTAACCCGACATACAATATAAATAAAAACTACTGGTAGACAACCCCAGACGGGAATAGGTGTCAGTCACCACCACATGAAACTAAAAAAAGGGCTAATGAATTCCAAACTTAAAATACATAGAATCAATTAAATATACAAAGCAAATGACATTAATAGGGAGAAAAATAACAAGATAATTGGGTGTAAATATATAATGATATGACCAAAAAGAAGAAAATCTAACAAAACCAACGTTACTCATACAAAAAGTATGACCAAAAGAAAACACAAAAACTAAATCAGTCAGAAAAAAAAGGAAAAGAAAGAGCAGGTATTCTTCTTTTAATGCAAAGAGATTGTCGTATTCTCCATACAGGTACACAAAGTAAAACAGCCACCAAACACCATAGGAATCAGACAAGCAGTCCCCTTTTTAATAACAAAGGTGGCGTCTGCACGACAGCATCCACAACAGGACAGCAGGATCCGGAGCAGACGGCTAATAGCGCAAAGTGGAGGACAGCAGTAAACACGATACCAAACAGAATAAACTGAGATGAAACGAGAGATGAAACGAGAGATGAAACGAGAGATGAAACGAGAGGGAGAATCCTATAACAAACACAGAGAAATGTTACTAATCATAATACGTTTCATTCACAAATTATAATTACATGTAGAACTCTTACCGTCAGGGTATCACTCTGAATAAAAAAGTGTACAGGCACAGATCTATCGACCAGCTCACCGATAGCACAATGGAGCATGGGGAAGCACACCTAGCCAGCATGCAACAGTGTTAGCAACACAACAATGCTAGCACAATAGGAATTTATACAAATGCCCATGCACATACCTGAGAGACGAACAGTCATTAGATCCACTAAAACAGCGCCAAAAACACACTGACATCCAGATGAACGGCCTATAAATTTACAAAACAAAATGCTTAAAAAAAAATAACCAGTTTAAAATGACCACCGGTTGCAGCACGGCACGCTTACCTGTAGCCACCGAAACACGGGCACAAAAGGGGAAAGTCGGACGTGACGCACCCGGAGCAACAACCAATCAGCCCTTATATTAAGGATACTGATTGCAGATAGGCCAATCCAGCTGTCAGTCACCTAATTTCCTTACACATGCATATGCAAATAAAGACATACACAACACCAGGATCAGCTTCAGGGTGGACCCAGGCCAAAATAATAAACAGAAAGGGTATCTATATTTTACAAACTAGATTACCTACCAAACAAAACCCCAACAAAAATACAGATACCTTACCCATTTCCCTAAACCAAAAACAGTGAACAAATTCCCTTTTCCCCGAAATAATTGGCAGCTTCACCCCTACTACTGGTGTGTGCACAAACATACAGTGAATTCACACACAAAATATTTACAAAGAGGCAGCAACCAAACCAAAGGGACAATAATCAAAGTCAATAATCAAAGTCAACGAGAAACAAAAGTCAAAAAACAGAATACACAGGCCGATATCAAAATTCACAATCACCAAAACAAAAACAAAAAAAAAAAACACTCTTCAACACAACCAGCATTTCGCCTACACGCTTCGCCAACACTTAAAATAACTTAAAATGCGCCATCATTTTTAATCATATGTACATAAGTGTAATACATCATTTGAATCTGTAAAGGGTCTTTATTTGTTAATGCACACTCACATATCAATAAAACAATGTGCTTTTGTAAAATAACGAAAATAAACAGGGTGCGCTTTCTGCAGTCTCAGTCTCCCCGGAAATCTTTTTGAAACACGTCACTAAAATGAACTGAAACTCAGTGAATACTGCACACACACATGTCCATATATCTATATATCTATTCATGTACATCTATATAAAGCTTAAAGTGTCTACTTTTAAATGTAGCAAGCTTAATCAAAAAATAATATTCTCAGTTTATGTACTCTGTATGAATCTAAGGAGAGATACAGTTTTTCTACCACACCTCATTATCTGATAATGACCTGAGACAGGACACGCCGTCACACATTGTTCACAGGGAAACAGTCAGGGTAATCTACATACAAGGGCATGGCACCAAACACACACACAGTAAATTCAATAAGATTCTTGCGTGTGTGCTTGCGATGTTATACGCTGTACAGGTTACTGAAGCTCTACAGAATGCTCTGGACAGTGGGAGGAGTTTAGATTTACCTCAGAACAACACTGAGACTCCAACAGAGAATGAAGGAGGAGAATACAGCAAACTGTTACCATGGGTAAGTTTTTAAATCTTATATAATCCTCATTCTGATAATATAAAACTAATTTTATTTCTCCTCATTTTCTCACAAGCTTTTGCCAGTTTATGTGAAACATTGTCATTTAATGTCACATGGTTTGGTTAGCATGTAGATAACACTGCTATATCATGCCAACATACTGCGTTATGTAGATTAGCACAAACAGGATAGCTCATGGTGGCTAAGCTAATGCCTTACAGTATGTAGATTACAGATGGTTGTCAGTATCAGCTGTGGTGTAAATGTTTATAATATATTCACCCTGTTTTGGATAGCTTCATGTTATGATAGCTATTTGGTTCAGTTTTTGGTTAGCTTCTGACACTGCTATCTGTAATGTTATTTAGCACAAACACTTCAGCTCCCGGTGCCTAAAATACTGCCTTATGTAGCTTACAGATGTTTGTGATATTAAGGTGTAAATGTAAATTGTAATGCAAAAAGTATAAGTTGTTGTATAACATTATAAAAGCTTGTGTCTTTATCCATGGTCAATAGTGATTGATGATAATATAAAGTAATTTTATTGTTGTCAAGCTTATGTTTATTTTTCCTTAAAGCGTGACCGTGAAAATGATCAGTCACCTGTTTTATAGACACCAAACAAGCAGACAAGATACAGACGGACCATCGCTATGTCATGGAAAACACAGACTCTGCGATTCTTGCCCCCATGGGAACCTGGGCCACAACTGGTGTCTGGTTTCGGGATGAAACTCTTGTAGTTTTGAAGCGTTTGGCCATATAATAAGGCTTCACCTGTAACTGCGCATAACCAGCACATGCCACTGCTGGTCACAGGGTCTGTGTGAATTGCAAATCAATTTATGATAAGCAGCAAAAAACACCATGGAAATGGCAGGTATGCGATGTTCACTTGTGTCTTGAGTTAAACAAGAACAGCTTTTCGAGAGAGGCACAATGATGTATGTTTGTGTATAGGGTGTAAAAGTGGGCTTTTACACACCTAACACCCATTCTTCATAGTGCACTGTTTCTGTTTGCACTCTTTTACCATGAATGTCTAATATACACAGCCATATTTACAGTATGCCAGAAATGTGCTTTCTGTGTATAAGATCATCTATGTCACTCTTCCCTCAATCCTGGACATTTACTTTGCACTAGGTGAAAGAGGTGACATGTTTATAAGTAAGGTTGCATTTATATGATTATAAGTTAGATAAATACTCAAATGTCAGAAGATTTCAGAACTACTTCAGGGCCTATAAACATACAGACCCCTAAATAATGAGTGAGGGCCAAGGTTACTCATTCACACTCATTCAGTTACTAGTACAAATGTGTCTCTGAGAGGTTGCTCTCATGTTTTGTTTTTGTTATTAATTTTTTTTATCAAAACTTATTTGCTGTTCTTTGTTAAATTATCATATTGTTATAAATGTGCATATTGTATATATTGTTACATATTACACAATGTTAATACTGTTTGTATTGGCCAATTAAGCTGATTTTATACTGATTCTATTATATATTTTATTGAATGACCTTCTCGTAAAACCTGGATTTTGTCTGGTTACTAGGGAGTTACTTACATACCTGAAGCAAAAGAAGCATTGTAATATTTGCATGTATTCTGGCTTTTATACAAACCAAAATTTGATGGGGTATACCAAAATTTGATGGGGTCGTGAACAGTCTACCATCAAATGTTGGTATGCTGGGATTGTTGGTATGTTGTGTTTTGGTGCTGGTGTGCTGGTGTGCTGGTATGCTGGTGACCAGCATCATCTTGCTGTGATGCTGGTGCTGGTATGCTTCTTATATTTATACACTTATAGAGGAAGTGAGAGAGGAAGTGCTTTATTCCCCACATTATCAATCTTATGTTTGAAGGTAAATAAAAAGCAGAAACAAACCATCAAGATTCAGTGCAGTATTCACTGCATCACTAAGTACTTATTTAAGCATTTTCTAAGTAACCGTTTATGTTGGAAAACTTTACAAGCTTTACAACATCATTGGTTCTGACTAGTAAATCTCTCTGTGGTTTATTCAACATTTTGTTTACTGAGAATTTTTTTAAAAAAGAGGCCGTTTGAGATACATTACTTTTAATATGTAAAGAAACTGATTCAGTGTACTGTACATTCTGAATCAGTACTAATCACTAATTCCCCATCTGTATTCACTGTATATAACACTGCATTTCTGATTAGCATTACTATTACTTCTGCATTTACCTCTCTGTCTCTGACATACAGTATATGTTATCTTAGTTTTGCACAAGAACTTATAGATCTGTTTAAATAATTTGAGATTTACGTCAGAAACATCAACTGATTTCTATAAAATTATGTAAAATCTATTTTGGATTAGAGCCTGACGCATTAGTTACAGTTGTGCTATTGTCAGAGTTAAACAGTTAAATAGCTACATTGCAACATTGTTTTATTCAGCTTTAGAAATCTGAATTAGCTGGAAGCAATTAAATATTCAGTGTTATACAAATAATTGGAATTTAGGTCCTGATCTTGTCTTATAAGACAAGCGTTGGGACTTCTATCACTAAACACCTAATTATTGAATTCACAAAACAAATTGAGATGACTAGATTGAGAAAATTATTAATAATTGGGATTCAATTATTTTTATTATTTTATTTACATTTAAATTTTGTTTTGTAAAGTTCAAAAGTTAAAATGAATGATTTTTAAACGTATTTATGTATTTATTGAGTAATTGATTGGCTGACTGATTGATTGATTGATTGATTGAATGGACTTCCTCTTTATGGCCACTATAAACTGTGTTATCTTCACATTGACTTTCAGATGCTGTTCGGCTTGTTTGTGGCAACTTAACTGACACTGGCACTATAATAAGAAAACTTTCACTTATTTCACACACATACAGTTGTTCAATCATTTACTTACATACAGAGAGGAAGTGCATATTGTTTTACTGAGTCTGTAATAGATTATAAATGTCAGTGTGTTTGAATGCTGTGATCAGCACTGAGGAGATGAAGAGAGGAGACCGAGTGGAGATGATGGTGGAAATCGATGAGAGTGCAGACACTGTTAGAGGTTATAACCCCAATCCACAGGCTGAGGATGCAGGCACAAAGAGGAACGTCCAAACTCATCACACAGGTACCTTTAAATGACTTCTGATCTGAATTATTTTATATCTGCAGTATTAATAGTAGAATATCAGCAGTAGGAACACAACTTTTACTTTGGAGGACCTAGACTTGCTGTGGGCAATGCAGTGTTTAGGGCACACAGGCTGAGAAGTACTTTGTATATATAATCATTTTATAAGAGTAAATGAGAAAATCTATGTTGATTGTTACCCATTTCCCAAGGAAAAGACACTGCATGGAGCAGGTGTTACAGAGTGACTGCAGTGTGTGTGGTGCTGCTGTGTGTTCTCCTGCTGACTGCCGTCACAGTGCTGTGGAACAAATTCAACAACCTAAAGACAGAAAACAACCAGTTACAGACCAGTAACAACAACATGAATATAGAGAGGGACCAGTTACAGACTAGTTACAACAACCTGACTATAGAGAGAGACCAGTTACAGACCAGTTACAACAACCTGACTATAGAGAGAGACCAGTTACAGATGGAGAGAGATGGATACCTGAGGATGCTTTGTAAGTTATGTAAGTAGATATAGCATTACATTTTCTGTCTAAAATGTTCTCAATGGAAATCCTTGAGCTGTCTTACATCAAGATTTAACTCACATTACTATCAAGTAAACTTTATAGTTCAGATGCGAGACAGTAACACATCCAAGACCAGACCAATTTATACACACACTGATCAGGTAACCTTGGGTCATGTGACTGCACAGAAGGTGAGATGACTGATGAAAGGCTTTCTGGGAAGTGAAACACACATCAACATAAAAGTCCCACAACACAATACACAGGATACAGTTTCATAGGTGTAGAGCGCCCTCCAGTGGTTTTGCCTGACTTTATGTTTATGAGTATATTTTTGTCACTGTTTGTTTAATTGATTATGTTCTGTGTTTAAACAAACAGTGCAAATAGTTTATGTTCTATAGATTATAAAAATGTTAGCTGTGTCACGAGCCAGCTAGATCAACCTAGTACATCCAGATCCTAAGTCTCTACTCCAGTTCTTCTCCCTGCACAACTACCTTTCAATAGCACACACCTGAACCTGATCACTAATTATTCCCCCAGCTTTATAAGCACCCTGAGAGAACCATTCAGCGCTGCAGTATCTCACTCGTGCGCCTCGCGTTTTGTTTTTCTGTGAAGTATTTTGATGTTTATTCTAGCCTGTTCTCCGGATTTCTCTCTTGTTTCTCTTCTCTCCGGATTTCTCTCTTTCTTACTTCTATCGTTATTTGACTGATTAACGTGTATGACCTCACATGCTCTCAGGACTTGGAATTGTACTCACGATTTGGATTCGTTCACTCTTGCTGCTGGATTGCCGGATACCGATGCTTGCCTGGAAAAAACGATTCTTCTAGCCCATTGCTTTTCCCACAACAAGAGCACTTCTGTGTTCGCAGACTTCGGTGAGCGCGTTTGCGTAGCACACTGACCTCCAGCTCAGCTCCAATACCTGTTCTGACACCTGATTGCATCAGACTGTCGCCCAGCAAGGTGCTCTGATTAGTTCTCATCAGCAAGACCTCCAGCAGATCTCCCAGTCACTATCTCAGCTGTCAACACAGTTTCAACAATTGTGCTCCACTCTCCCCACCGCTCTTCCTTCTACCCTGACACCCCTGGCTCGGCACAAACCCCGTCTGCCCGACCCTCAACCATACAATGGTGATCCCGGAACTTGTCGTTCTTTCTTGTCTCAGTGCTCTCTGTCATTCGAGCTCCAGCCCTTAATCTTCCCCACCGAGCACTCCGCTCCAAGATGGCTTATATCATCACTCTCCTGACGGATAGGGCCCGTGAAAGGGGAACTGCCATCTGGGATGTCAATGACCCATGCTGCGCCACCTTTACGCCTTCACCGAGGAGATGAGGAGGGTCTTTGATCGCTTCCACGCAGGTAGCGAGGCCGCGACAAACTTACTGGAGCTTTGTCAGGGTCCTAGATCTGCCTATGATTACGTTATCGAGTTCTGAACCTTGGCGGCTGCTAGCCAGTGGGATACCCAGGCCCTGTACAACACCTTCCTGAATGGACTTTCATAGTTGTTTAAGGATCAGCTAGTTTCCCAGCAGCTCCCGGAGGACTTAAATGCCTTAATGGATCTGGCAGGGTGAGTAGATGCATGCCTCAGACAAAGGTGCCGTGCACCCAGCCAACCCCAGCTCAGAGCCAGCACCTCTCCAACCACTTCTGTCAACCCGGATTACGTCGGAGGAGCAAACGCGTCAGGTTCAGGCTGGTGCGTGCCTCTACTGTGGACAGATCAGACATCTGCTCCAGTCACCCTGCGCACTTCTGGGAACCATTCAGAGGAGATATCGTTCTTGTCCATGCAGAGAGCTCAATCCCATATGGTTCTTGGACGTCCGTAGCTCATCCGACATAAGCCACAGATTGACTGGCGGAACAATGCCATTCTCGGTTGGAGCCCCCTCTGCCTGGCTTCTTGCCTCAAGTCTGTGTTCTGTCCCTCTCCAGTAATAACCTCCTCTTAGTAATTTCCCGATCTTTCTGCAGTCCGACATGATTACATGGATCTTGGGACTGTGTTCAGTAAGTCCCGACTACTTCCCCCCTTCCCCCCACTGACCCTATGACTGTGCAATTGACCTCCTCCCTGGCACGGCACCACCCAGGGGATGCCTCTACTCACTTTCTCAACACAAAAGACAGGCCATGGACAAATACATTTCCGAATCGTTAGCAGCCGGCATCATCAGACCGTCATCATCACACGCTGGGGCTGGCTTTTTCTTTGTGGCCAAGAAGGAGGGGTCCCTCCATTCCTGTATTGATTACAGAGGCCTTAATGACATTACCATTAAGAACCGCTATCCTCTGCCACTAATGTCCACAGCCTTTGACCTCCTGAAGGGGGCCCAAATCTTCACCAAGTTGGACCTCCAGAGTGCCTACCACCTAGTTAGGATCAGAGATCGGGATGAGAGGAATACCACCTTCAACACGCCCTTTTGTCTCTATGAGTATCTAGTCATGCCCTTTGGGCTAGCGAACGCCCCGGCAGTCTTCCATGCTCTGATCAATGACGTCCTCAAGGACTTCGTCAATGTCTTCGCATTTGTTTACCTGGATGACATACTCATTTTCTCCCGTTCCTTAGAAGAACATGCAATACATGTCTGCCAGGTACTTCAGCGACTTCTTGAAAATCAGCTCTTCGTCAAAACCAAGAAGTGTGAGTTTCACTGAAGTACAGTTTTGTTTTTGGGTTTCATTGTTGCCCTGTCTAAGATCCCACCAAGCTTCAAGCAGTGAATGACTGACCTATTCCAACCACTCGAAAGGACCTCCAGCGTTTCCTGGGTTTCGCTAATTTCTACATATAGTTCATCCATAATTATAGCTCTGTAGCCGCTCCACACACCTCCATGACCTCAGTTAAGACTCCATTTTCCTGGACTGAGCAGGCAGCCAGGGCATTCTGCGAACTAAATAAATGGTTTACCTTGGCTCCAGCCTGACACTTCCCTCCAGTTCATAGTCGACGTGGACGAATTAGACTCTGGAGTAGGAGTGATACTATCACAGAGGTCACTGAAGGGCAATAAACTGCATCCGTGCTGCTTTTTATCTCACCGACTCTCGTCCGCAGAGAGGAATTACAACATTGGCAATCGGGAGCTATTGGCGGTGAAGCTCGCGCTGGAGGAGTGGAGGCATTGGCTTGAGGGGACTGAGGTCCCGTTCCGGGTCTGGACAGACCATAAGAACCTGGAATACCTCAGGACAGCTAAGCGTCTCAATTCCCGACAAGCAAGGTAGTCATTATTCTTCCCACGTTTTAATTTCTCCCTGTCCTATTGTCCGGGCTCCAAGAAGACCAAACCGGATGCGCTTTCTTGACAGTTCTCCCCAGCCCAGGATCGAGCGCCTGAGGCCAACATCCTGCCTGCTCAATGCCTTATGGGGGTGGCAATGCTGGACATCAAATCATGAGTCAGGATGGCACTCAACCAGGAACCTGGCCCCTCAGAGACACCTACAGGCAAAATCTGTGTCCCGGAGACAGAACGACCCTATATACTGAAATGGGGGCATGGCTTGAGGCTGGCTTGCAACCCAGCAACCCAGCAACCCATCAAGGCACGCACCTTAACCCTCATCCAGAAGCTTTTTTGGTGGCCCACCACGTGGGACGACACCCGCATGGTTGTGAGTGCCTGCGATGTTTGCGCCAGGAATAAGACCAGCAATAAGCCGCCGGCTGGTCACCTTAGACCTCTTCCTGTTCCACACCGACCCTGGTCCCATATAGCCCTTGATTTTGTCACCGGGCTTCCTGAATCCGAGGGTCACACCTGTGTCCTCACGGTAATAGATCGCTTTTTCAAGGTGGCTAACTTCATTCCCCTGCCTAGTCTACCCACTGCCAAGGAAACCGCAGAGCTCCTAATCACCCAGATTTTTCGGCTCCACGGGCACCGTGGACCCCAGTTTGCTGCGCGATTCTGGACAGCCTTTTGTAGAGTGATCGGCGCAAAGCCCAGCCTTTCTTCGGGTTATCCAACGCCCAGCCTTTCTTTGGGTTACCATCCCCAGACTAACGGCCAGAGGGAGCGAGCCAACCAGGACCTAGAGACAGCCAATCAGTGTATGATCTCTAAGGAGCCCGAGTAGGCCAAAGGGTCATGTTATCTGCTCGGAATATCCCCCTCAAGACCGTCTCTCGCAAACTGTCCCCCAGGTTCCTTGGCCCGTTTACGATCATTAAAATCATCAACCCCTGCACCGTCAGACTTTGTCTTCCTTCCACCATGCACCAGATAAATCCCTTCTTTCACGTCTCCCAGATCAACCCGCTGGTCTCTTGCCCACTGACACGAGCACTTCCGCGTTCGAGCACTTCCGTGTTCGCGGACTTCGGGGAGAGTGTGCAGCGCGCCGACCTCCGTTTTCACTGAGGAAATCATCCGCTACATTTCACCTTCCAACCACTGCGAGTTACGCAGTTTAGCAGCGAAAAATCACTAGCAAGAACCCGAGAGGACTCCTCATGCTCAGCCTCTGGGATTTTGGAGATTCCCTCGCATCATAGCCCCACCTCCTCTCTCATCACTAAAGGTTTCCCCATTCTCTCAGTCACCAAGCACACACACTCGTTGCTTCTCTCCTCTGCTTCTGCTGTGCCTATTCCTCCAAGCCTCAGTGTGTCCAATAAAAGATTTCAACACAATTTAAGCACCATTTGTCTGCTATTGGGTTCACTCCCATTTAGTCACCCTGCCTCTGACAAGCTATATTTTGAATTCTCCAAACAAACCAATAATAAATAAAGCAAATGAAAAGGTCAATCCTTGTATATTTATAAGATGTTTTTCTTATATTGTATAGCCTATGTGCTGAAAGAAATCATGTCTATATTTAAGCAATACGTCAGAAACTGATCTCTGTACATTCTATCAATTTATTTTCACAGATAAAGGGAAGTGGTTCAGCTCCAGTTTTTACTTCATGACTAAAGAGAGCAAGATCTGGACTGAGAGCAGACAGGACTGCAGGGACAAAGGAGCAGATTTGGTGATCATAAACAGCAGAGAGGAACAGGTGTGTGAGAGAGAGAGAGCAAGCTTATAAACTCTTTGTTAGCAATGGTATTAAGGAAAACATTTTATAAAACACACACACACACACACACACACACACACACACACACACACACACACACAATGGTTTAGTTAGGTCATTTACATTAACCTAACTAAACCAGTTCATTTTCCTATTTTCATGAAAATAACCTCAACTCAACCTTCCCCACCAACAATAATCGCAACTCCTTTTAGTCTTGGCTCCATTTTTAATCTATCAGTGACATTAAAATTACATTCAAAAGCTATATAAAATAGTTCATATTCTTATACACTATAGTCATGTTCATACTGTAGTTTATAGTTTTGTTTATTGTCTTTCTAGCAGCCGAGCACTTTCTAGCAGAGCACTGTCAGGTTTTTTGTTTCTTGTTGCATGCTGCAATGATTTTGGAAATTTGTCTAAAAATAGTCTGTTAAGGACTGATTTCTCTTCCCTTTTGTCAGCTGTAGAAAAATATTTAGCCGTTCTTTAGTGTATAGTTATCGGGTTGTTCTCAAAAAAGTCAAAGTTCTATAATTGAGCTGAGTTACCCTCTGCCTTCTCCAGATGTGTGAGTGATTCCCCACTCTGTCCTTTCACTCTTCTCCATTGCACTCACTGATTCACTCTGGTTTGTTTGACTTTTTAGTGGTTTTGCTATGGGTAACTTATCCTCTCTTTTAGTTCTTAGCCTTGCTGCAGTGTCCTGTATGGTGTCAGCTGCCAGTACATTGTCCTTTTGCACATTATCAGTGGGTTTCATGAATACGCTGTTTTCCATGTTGGCAGTGTTCACGTTGATGCTGAGTACAGTGTTTTAATTCTACTGTTTTGTTCATCACTAAGTACATACAGCTCTGAAACCGGTGTGTTGCTGCTTTGGGAGACGCTTACTCCAGACTCCGGTTCTCTAGCTGGCTGTCCCTGTGGTGCTGTAGCCCGGCAAAGTTGCCCCCTGAGCTTCCACACTGTGCAGCCCTTTGTGGACGGCTCAGCCTTTTATGTCCCCATATCACCTACTCAGTGGTAGCAAATACATAGTAGCTACTATCACCATCCTTGCACTTAAAATTAACATTCAGTGTCTCTTCCTGGTTATTTAAAATCATTAGAACTGGTCTAAGAAAAACAGAATGTGTTTCACTCTAGAGCATTTACATCCAGGCAGCCTCTTAATAGTCAGTTTGTCTTTAATGAATGGGGGCACATTTGAGGTCACTACACTCATGGCAGGGACAGATAGAGGGGTCACTTTGACCATAACTCCTTCCCCCCATATTCCACTCTTAGTTTACTGATGATTCTTGTTTTTGTCATGAACACTATAACTGCTTTATTTATTGAGGAGGCAGAGTTGATGTTTTTACTCCTGACCTGGGGTCCGTTCTTTGTACGTTGCTAACTCAGTTAGCTGGATTTGATTGTTGTGGATTTGTCCTGATCTTGGATTGTTTCGTTCTTCGATGCGCATCTGCTCGGAAGCAGGTTAATTTCATTTAAACAGGATTTAGGCTACGATCCTGGTGGGTTATGATTGGTTGAAATGGCAAGGTCACATTTGATTGGTTAATCGTCAGTCATGCTCTTTAACCAATCAGATGTGACCTCGCCATTTCAACCAATAATAACCCGCCAGGGTTATCCATCCATATATATATATATGGATGGATGGATTTAAACATACATACAGTATATGTATACATGGGTGTCGCTGTGGTCATCATTCGTGTGTTAATCTCCGTGTTAATCTCCGTGTGTGTCTAATAATATGTAACTTTACCCCGATTGCATCTATATAATTGGAGGTAATTTTCTAAAATCTGTCGCAGCCATGTCTTGTCCGTTTATGAGAGAGCAACCGGTTACTGAAGGTGTAAGGATTATTCACAGAGTTTTTAAAATTCCTCGTGTATTGCGTGATAGACAGGATACTTTGGTGCAGCATGACAATATAATTCTTCTTACTATACTTGTTCTTGTACTTCACTTTTACTTGTTCCCAGGGTCCACTGCTGGCTCTGACATTAAAGATGACACACACACACACACACACACACACACACACACACACACACACACACACACATATATATATATGTATACACACAGTACAGACCTTCTCATTCAAAGAGTTTGAATTTGTATTATGGCAAGAAAAAAGCAGCTAAGTAAAGAAAAATGAGGGCCATCATTACTTTAAAAAATGAAAGTCAACTTTGAAAGTGTCCCCAAGTGCAGTCACAAAAACCATCAAGCGCTACAAAGAAACTGGATCACATGCGGACCGCCTCAGGAAAGGAAGACCAAGAGTCACCTCTGCTGCGGAGGATAAGTTCATCCGAGTCACCGGCCTCAGAAATCGCAGGTTAACAGCAACTCAGATCAGAGAGCAGGTCAATGCCACACAGAGTTCTAGCAGCAGACACATCTCTAGAACAACTGTTAAGAGGAGACTGTGTGAATCAGGCCTTCATGGTAGAATATCTGCTAGGAAACCACTGCTAAGGACAGGCAACAAGCAGAAGAGACGCGTTTGGGCTAAAGAACACAATAAAGAACACAATAAAGAAAGCTCTTTGAATGAGAAGGTGTGTCCAAACTTTTGTCTGTACTGTACACATACATGCACATACATATAAATAAAATAACATATCAAGGAAGGTGTTACATGGGCATCACTCATTTAATAATTACTTTTATTTTACATTTTCTTTATTAAAGTTTGAAATTCTCCATAACCCTCTAATAAAAGCTCTTGCTCCGCTTGAGAAAAAAAAAATTAGCTGCTCTTTTGCCATTTCGTCACTCAATCGCAGGGGTTGTGATCAGTGTTTCTACTGTCGATGCATATCCCCTTTTAACCCAATGCACGAACGAGCAATAATCCTAGAGAACTCAATCCAGCTATACTAATCATCAACAACAGGTGTGCTCAAAGAACCGAATTAGCCGCATCGTAATTAGCACGATGATATCATCTTAGATGTGTCAATTCATCTCGGATGTGTCAAGCGACGTACAAAGAACGGACCCCTACTCTCCCATGTCTAAATATATAAATAATCACCCCCCCCCCCCCCCCCCCCCCTTTGCTCTCCGGCACAAACCTGATGCCATGACTGAGAGACAGCATCTCCCTGCTGAGAGAAAGTAAAGTCTTTTTCATTTTGTTGTTATTTACAGGACTTCATCGGTAAACAGCTGGACAGCAGTCAGGTTTGGATTGGTCTGAGTGACAGAGATACAGAGGGAGAGTGGAAATGGGTGGATGGTACACCAGTGAACACCACGTAAGAAACTGAGATTCTTTCTGTGTCTCTTTTTAAGCTGCAATACAATTGATAACATCTTAAACCTGTTGTCCCTATGGATAAACTGTAAAGATTATCATGTATTAAATGTATAGGGGTCCACTGTCCATCTCAATAAACAGAGGCTGAAATGATTCAGTTAAATGGGTGAAATTGAAATAAACTGAATACTGATCTGATTCTGATTCTCTGGGTTTCAGGTTCTGGAATGAAGGGGAACCAAATAATGCAGGTGATGAGGACTGTGCTGAGAGTTTCACGAATGCAAATGGAAATGTCTGGAATGATGCGATATGCTCATATAAACGACATGGGATCTGTGAGAAACCTTTTTTAAAGACATTTAACAGTGTAAATGGAAACATGCATAATGAATGTATATAAATATAAAAAAGATATGCTGCTTATATGCAGACTGCTTATATATAGGCCCTTAACCCTAACTCCTCCAGGGGCGCTGTACCATGGCTGACCCTGCACTCTGACCCCAGTTACGCTGGGATATACGAAGAAGGAATTTCACTATGCTTTAATGTATATGTGACAAAATAAAGGCTTTACTAATAAAGGCTTTACTAAATTCTTTAGACTTTGCATGAGTTTAAATATTTTTATGTATTGATATTAGATACAATTTTTGTTTTATATTTTTTAATTTACTGTGCTTTTATATGGACTATTTGACACATAGCAGGTGTATTTTTGTTTGTTTATTTCTAGTTTGGAATGATTTTGTTACTGCATGTTTTGCGATGCTTTTATTTTGATATTTGTTTAAACTCATGTGTTGGACTAACATAACGTCCCTCTTTGATCACTGATTGAGACACCAGTGATCACTGGCACCCCTTGTGTCATATTCATAATAACATATAGCAATAAATATATAAATAAGTAAATGTATAAAATGTATTATAGTATAAGTGAAATATGACATATATTAGTAGTATATAAAATTACTTATAAAAGTACTCCTCCCAAAAGCCTACTTTTATTACAGAATGGCCTTTTTAGGGCCTCTGAGTTGCGCAGTGGTAAAGTACTCGTCCTATCATCCGGAGATCCCTAGTTCGATTCCCGGGTGATGCTGTAACCTCTCGCAGCCGGAGGTCTAGAGAGAGCTGATTTTATGCCGAGCTCTCTCAGCGGGGAGGGATGAGAGGTACTTAGTGCTCCCACATTAATCACGACTCTACAGCCAATCAGGGGCGTCTGTGAGCTCGCGCAAGCGGAAGGAACGGATAGTGCTGTCCTCCGAGTGTGTTATGCCATTCCCAATGGTGCTTAAGCATGTAGTTCGAAAAGAGCCTTAATGTCAGATCCCCTAGTGACGGGGAGGAATTGGATACAACTAAAAATAAAAAAAATAAAGAAAGAAAGGCCCTTTTTTCTGTAATAATACCGTATGTCCTCTTTTTTTCATTAAGCATGCCCTAAGAGTGTGTTATAACTAGAACGTTCTTTAAACAGACCAGGTTAAACCAGGTTTATTATAAATTATTAATACAAAATATAAAGTTAACATAAAACAAATAAACATGCACTGAAAAAAGTTCAAATAAATCCAGACAGAGCAGTGCGTTGATTACTGTGTTCGTGTGTGAATGCGCCAGGGCCGGACTGGGGCACATTTTCAGTTTGGGAAATCCCACACCAACCCAAGCCATTCTATGCATGAAATAAATTTAGAAAACACAGACAGCCTTATTTTCCTCTCTATACAGCTCTGGAAAAAAAATATGTAAAAAATATTTTAGAAAAAAAATCAGTTTCTTGTTTGTTTGTTTGCATGTGTTGAACAGTTTTGCTTTTTTTTAACTGCTGACAATATTTCTGTCACGACACGCCAGATCTCGCCCGCAACATAAGCACCGTCGCAAGTAGTTTAATGCACTCCTGTTCCAGCTCCGCGCCGCCTCTTGTTTTTTGCCGCCTCAGTCACGGCTCGAGCTCACCTGCCGCTGCTTCGGATTAATCAGTCAGGTGTATTTAAGGCGCTGCAGGACAACCACTTATTGCCAGATTATTGTGCCGTTCATGCCTTTATTCTCGCGTTTATTTTGCCACAGTTTATCGGTTACGACCCCGCCTGGTTTATCGTTTTGTCCTTGTCTTCGCGTTACGGATTTATTGCTATTTGGATTACCGGCTTTGAACCTCGCTCACGTTTTGACTACGGTACTGCCTGCCCCTGGATTTATTGCTTCTGGATTTGCAGTCATTGGATCTACTGGTTTTTGAACTCGGCTTCCGATTTTGGCTACGAGATTGGATTACGTGCACTGGAAGCTTTGACCTCACAAACGTGGAGTTGTGTGCTGCCTCCCTACACTTCCTGGTTCTCTCAGACCAAGACGCCCTCTACTGGCTGTAAGTGTCTCCTGTTTGATTATTCTCTCTGCCTCTCTCTGCTACTGGATCTACGTGTTTTCTCTCAGTGACATCACGTGACAGTATAATCTGGCCATTATGGATCCAGCAGAGTTTGCTCATTTGAGATCAGCACTAGAAAGTCAGGGACCGCTCCTGGGGTCACATCAACGCGACATTCAGGAGGTCACTAGCACGCTGAAAACAGTAACTGAGACCCTGACATCTCTCGCTACCCAAATCCAGCATCTGCAAAGCCCCCCAGCTCCCACCCCGGCTCCTCGTCCCTCAGCAGCAGCAGCAGTCGCTCCTCCTCATGAGCCTCGTCTTCCCGCTCCGCCTACATATGACGGGGACCCTAACACATGCCGTTCATTCCTCTCTCAATGTTCTCTAGTCCTTGAGCTGCAGGCCTCTTCCTTCCCTACAGAACGAGCTAAGGTGGCGTACATCATCACACTCCTCTCTGGTAGGGCGAGAGAATGGGGAACAGCCTTGTGGGATGCTCAACTACCCTGTTGCTTCACTTATAAATCCTTCACTGATGAAATGAGAAGAGTTTTCGATCGCTCATCCACTGGACGCCTGGCTGCAGGCCAGATATTAACTCTTCACCAAGGATCCCGATCTGTTCACGACTATGCCATAGAGTTTCGTACCTTGGCGGCTTCATGTGGTTGGGATGACCAAGCTCTCTTTGATGCGTTTCTCCATGGGCTATCAGACACAGTCAAAGATGAGTTGTCAGCGCGTGAACCACCATCCAACCTAGAAGACCTCATTGATTTAGCAGCACGTATTGACGCTCGTAAGCGCCTCAGGCAGCAGGAGCGTTCTCTGAACCTCTGGTCACCCTCACCCCTAACCTCCACCAGCCCCCTGGAGAACCCTCCTGAACCAATGCAGGTGGGTCGGACGCGTATCTCACCCGAGGAGCGCCAACGGAGACGAGACAAGGGGGCATGCTTTTACTGTGGTCAGTTGGGTCACTTTTCACGTAACTGCCCGTTAAAAGGGCAGGCCCCTTGGTAATTTTGGGTGCACCGGGGGGCCCGGATCTTAGAAGATTTCCCAACCATCGGTCCTGTTTTCCAGCAACCCTGACCCATAAAAGTCAGTCCCACGACACGTACGCCCTGTTGGATTCTGGGGCTGACCAAAACTTAATCTGCTCTTCACTGGTGAACCTTCTTGGGATTTCCTCCACGCCTCTAAGCCACCCACTCACTGTCCAGGCCCTCGATGGTTGTTTCCTGGCCCCCATCACCCACCGCACATTACCAATCATGTTGCACTTTTCAGGAAACCACTCAGAAATCATCTCGTTTCTGATTGTTAAGCGCTCCCACGCTCCACTTGTTTTGGGTCTCCCATGGTTACAGTTGCACAATCCCCACATTGACTGGGTCAAGAAGAGAGTTTTGGAATGGAGTCCTTCCTGTCTGTCGTCATGTCTCCGTTCTGCTGCCAAAGGGTCCCTGCCTTCTCCGCTGGAGGACTGCCCCAACCTCTCGAACGTCCCAGCTGAATACCACGATCTCCTGAAAGTTTTTAGCAAATCTCGTGCAGTCTCACTACCCCCCCACCGCCCATACGATTGTGCCATTGACCTTCTGCCAGGTACAACCCCGCCCAAGGGACGACTATACTCCCTCTCTCGCCCCGAGAGGGAGGCCATGGATCAATATATTACAGAATCCCTTGCTGCGGGAATCATTCGTCCTTCCTCCTCTCCAGCGGGCGCAGGGTTTTTCTTTGTGGAGAAGAAGGACAAATCCCTTCGGCCCTGTATCGATTATAGAGGGCTTAATGAGATCACCATTAAGAACCGCTACCCACTCCCTCTCATGTCTTCGGCCTTTGAGTTACTTCAGGATGTACGGGTGTTCACCAAGTTGGATCTTAGGAACGCCTATCACTTAGTGAGGATACGAGACGGAGACGAATGGAAGACTGCTTTCAATACACCTACGGGCCACTATGAATAACTTGTGGTACCCTTTGGGCTGACCAATGCCCCAGCTGTCTTCCAGACACTTATCAATGATGTACTGAGAGACTTCCTAAACGTTTTTGCATTTGTCTACCTCGATGACATCTTGATCTTCTCCCGCACACTTAAGGAACACCGGTCCCATGTCCGTCAGGTGTTACAAAGACTCATGGAGAACAAGCTCTACGTCAAGGCTGAGAAGTGTGAGTTTCATCGTGATTCTACTTCCTTCCTTGGGTTTGTCATATCACCATCAGGTATTCAAATGGACCCAGCTAAAGTAAAGGCAGTCACAGATTGGCCGGTACCATCCTCAAGGCGGGAACTTCAGCGTTTTTTGGGTTTCGCCAACTTTTACAGGCGCTTCATTAGAAACTATAGCACTGTTGCAGCACCTCTCACCGCTCTCACATCCACAAAATTGCAGTTTCGATGGAATTCAATGGCAGACCAAGCTTTTATGGAACTCAAAGGTCGTTTCACCTCTGCCCCTATTCTCACCTTCCCTGACCCGTCCCTCCAGTTTGTGGTCGAAGTGGACGCATCGGAAACAGGTGTTGGAGCCATTCTTTCCCAAAGGTCCTTCAAGGATAATAAACTTCACCCCTGTTCTTTCCTCTCTCGTCGACTTTCGCCGTCTGAATGCAATTATGGCATCGGAGACCGAGAGCTATTGGCCATCAAGTTTGCACTTGAAGAATGGAGACACTGGCTGGAGGGGGCAGAACATCCATTCTTGGTCTGGACCGACCATAGAAACTTGGAGTACTTAGGGTCAGCCAAGCGACTTAATTCTCGTCAGGCACGATGGTCCTTGTTCTTTTCCCGGTTCAACTTTACATTGTCCTACCGCCCGGGTTCTAAGAACACCAAGCCAGACGCCCTTTCCCGACAGTTCTCTCCCTCTATGGATTCCCCCCCTCAGGAAACCATCCTTCCCCCACATTGTCTGGTGGCGGATACTCGCCTAGAAATAGAAAACCTGGTGCTACGTGCGCTCGAACACGAGCCAGGTCCAAGTAACGTTCCCCCCAACCGACTCTTTGTCCCAAGCCCTCTCCGTTCCGCTGTATTAGACTGGGCCCACAGCTCCAAGTTGGCATGCCACCCGGGCATAGCCCGCACTCTTTCTTTCGTTGAGCAACGTTTCTGGTGGCCAACTGTTAAGGAGGATGTCAAAGGTTTCGTATCTTCATGCGATACTTGTTCTAGGAATAAGGCCACGAACCGCCCCCCGGAGGGCCTTCTCAGACCGCTCCGCATCCCTCATCGCCCATGGTCGCATATCTCTCTGGATTTTGTCACGGGATTACCACCCTCAGACAACAACACTTGCATTATGACAGTGGTGGATCGATTCTCTAAGGCCGCTCACTTTGTCCCGCTCCCCAAACTGCCTTCCGCTAAAGAAACAGCTGAACTCTTGGTGTCTCATGTTTTCCGGCTCCATGGTCTCCCATCGGATATTGTCTCAGACAGGGGCCCGCAATTTTCCGCGCAATTCTGGAAGGCTTTCTGTAAGCTCATTGGTGCCACCCCCAGCCTGTCCTCTGGCTTCCACCCCCAGAGCAATGGACAGACGGAACGGATCAACCAGGAACTAGAGAAGTCTCTAAGGTGTATGGCATCACGGGACTCAACCTCTTGGAGTAAATTTCTCCCATGGATAGAATACGCCCACAACTCTCTCCCCACATCTTCCACTGGTATGTCTCCCTTCCAATGCTGTCTGGGATATCAACCGCCTCTGTTCCCTACTCAAGAGGAGGAAGTTGCGGTGCCGTCAGCCCAAGCTTTTGTCCGTCGCTGCAAGAAAACTTGGCAACAGGCGCGCTCTCAACTGCTGCGCTCGGTAAATACATTCCGACACAAGGCCAACCGCCATCGCTCAGCAGCTCCCAGATACCGCGTAGGCCAAAGAGTAATGCTGGCCACACGCGACATACCACTAAGGACCGTGTCAAGGAAATTGGCTCCGAGGTATATTGGACCTTTCTCCATTTCCCGAATCGTCAACCCCTGCGCCGTCAAGCTTTCCCTGCCCCTGTCGATGCGCCGTATTAACCCCACCTTCCATGTGTCTCAGATCCGACGTCTGGTCTCCTGTCCATTGTCCCCAACACCCCAACCCCCCCTCCCCCCCGTCTCATTGATGGGGGCGAAGCATTCACGGTCCGTAAGCTCCTCAGATCCCGCCGCCGTGGACGTGGGTTACAATACCTAGTGGATTGGGAAGGGTATGGACCTGAAGAAAGAAGTTGGATACCTGCCAGGTTTATTCTCGACAAGTCCCTGATCAGAGAGTTCCATAGGCTCAACCCGGAGGCTCCTTCTAGAACGCCGAGTGGCGTTCATAGGGGGGAGGGTACTGTCACGACACGCCAGATCTCGCCCGCAACATAAGCACCGTCGCAAGTAGTTTAATGCACTCCTGTTCCAGCTCCGCGCCGCCTCTTGTTTTTTGCCGCCTCAGTCACGGCTCGAGCTCACCTGCCGCTGCTTCGGATTAATCAGTCAGGTGTATTTAAGGCGCTGCAGGACAACCACTTATTGCCAGATTATTGTGCCGTTCATGCCTTTATTCTCGCGTTTATTTTGCCACAGTTTATCGGTTACGACCCCGCCTGGTTTATCGTTTTGTCCTTGTCTTCGCGTTACGGATTTATTGCTATTTGGATTACCGGCTTTGAACCTCGCTCACGTTTTGACTACGATACTGCCTGCCCCTGGATTTATTGCTTCTGGATTTGCAGTCATTGGATCTACTGGTTTTTGAACTCGGCTTCCGATTTTGGCTACGAGATTGGATTACGTGCACTGGAAGCTTTGACCTCACAAACGTGGAGTTGTGTGCTGCCTCCCTACACTTCCTGGTTCTCTCAGACCAAGACGCCCTCTACTGGCTGTAAGTGTCTCCTGTTTGATTATTCTCTCTGCCTCTCTCTGCTACTGGATCTACGTGTTTTCTCTCAGTGACATCACGTGACAATTTCTCCTAAATTTAAAATATTACTATTGTTATTATGCTATATTATAAAAATATATATTACTTTTTACCAAGAAAAAAGACAAAAAAGTTATAACACCCCCTCCCCCTCTCATCTTACACAATAGCCCTCCTTCCTTTATTTTTTTTAAGGAGACAACTTTCACTCACACACACCCACACACACACACACACACACACACACACACACACACACACACACACACACACACACACATACACACACACACACACACACACGCACACACACACACACACACACACACACACGCACACACACACACAAATGGAAACACTGCTCTATCGGGAAGCTTCTTGAACAAGGAACCTCTCTAATGATATCCAAGTGCACACTCTAATGGAATCACTGCTGTAAAGTAAAAATAAAACAAATTAACCTGCACTTTACCTTTGAAATTAATTGTGACAGTGTTTACATTAGAGTGTGGACAGTGTTGAGTAGATGAAAAAAGAAAAGAAAGTGGAGATGGTTGTGAATGTCTATACACAAAGTCCAGAAGTTATTGAAGGTAAGGACACATAATGAGAGAACTGAAATATGAGGAAAGAACTCCTTTACAGGAAACAGGTTCTACACACAGGTACACAAATGTTAATAATAATCTATCTGTTGACACGTTTGTGTATTCTTTGTTTTAATATGTGACCATATGTGTGCTGTCACAATTAAAAGATGATTGCAGTACTAAATAAAACTTCATTTGTTTATTTTATTTAGATTATTATCTAGAGAAATTTCCCACATTTCTCATTTTTCCAAGATCATGAGACCTAAATTCTTTCTAGATACAGGAATCAAGCAATAAATGTTACAGACTGACTAAAGTGTGTGTGGTGCTGTTTTCCTGCTGAATGCCATCACAGTCACATCGTCTACAACACCATGACTACATAAAGAGACCAGACCGGTTATAAAGACCTGATGTAGAGAACTACAATGTTAACCAACACCAGGAGCTGCCGTCCACATCTAACAAATGCCACAAGGTTTTTAGAAGTAAATGCTTCACTGCAGCTGAAGTGTTAGATGATATGTTGGGTAATTCTGACTCACATTATAATTTAGAAATCACTGAAGTGACTCAGACCTAACAACACCAGTAGGATTGAAAGTAAAAGTGTGCCATGATGATTAATACTACATCAATACACAACATGATTTAGTTACAAATAATAGGCTTTGATAGATTCAATATTCTCTAAAACACATGTAGTCTAAGCAGTTATGTAGTCTACAGTATGTGACACATAGGTATAGGCTGTGTACCCACTGAAGAGCTCTGTGATTTCCATAAAACCACTTACAGATGCTCAAGGACACGGATGATACACAAAGGTCTGTGCTTTGCTGTCGCATGAGGCACCTGTGGCATTTCACCAGCAAACTGTTGATCTCAACTGCTCTATTGAACTGTTTGTTCAATTTTTTTTTCACGCTACATCAAACTTTTATTCAAAGGTGAAAATAAAAAGCAGAAATAAACCAACAAGGCACAGTGCAAACTATACACTTACTCCAACACTCAATACTCAAACTAGTAATCTTCTGCTTTATGTTAGAGAACCCAGATTTACAACATCAAAAAATTTGACTAGTAAATCTTTGAGACTTATTCAACATTATGTACACTGGAAAGAACAACTGATGATAGATAAAAAAGAGAGACCAGTTAAAGACTTTAATTATATGCAATATAAAGAAACAAATGAGCTTAATGTAAAAAGGTCCAAATCCAGTATTTAATGTAAATCCATTGTAATGTATTTGTAAAGTTAAAATGAACTTGGTTTCCCATTTATTTATTTATTTATCTATCTATCTATCTATCTATCTATCTATCTATCTATCTATTTCAGCGGACTTTCCCTATATGGCCACTATAAACTGTTTTGTAATCACATTGACTTTCAGAGGCAGTTCAGCTTGTGTGTTGCAACTTCCTTAATTGTTAGCTGACACTATTTTATAAACACACTTGTATAGTCATTTCCTCACAGGCAAAGAGACAGCACACATCATTATAAATGTCAGAGATTGTTTATGATGATG
The DNA here is from genome assembly GCA_030347435.1 of Clarias fuscus. Lineage (NCBI taxonomy): Eukaryota > Metazoa > Chordata > Actinopteri > Siluriformes > Clariidae > Clarias > Clarias fuscus. Next base: position 9,350,969 of record CM059225.1, on the reverse strand, counting down.
TGATCAGCGTTGAGGAGATGAAGAGAGAAGAGCGAGTGGATAGAGTGGTGGATATCTACGAGAGTGCAGATGTTGTTAGAGGTCATAACCCTAACATAGAGGCAAAGGGCACTGACACAAAGAGGAACGTCCAAACTCATCACACAGGTCTCTCTTTTTTTCAAAACATTGTTTCTGATCTGAGTTCTTTTATATCTGCAGTACTAATAGCAGTATATCCGTAGTAGTAGTAGTAGTAGTAGTAGTTGTACACACTATAAACACTCTGTGAACACACTACTTTGGAGCACCAGACTTACTGTGGGCAGTCCTGTGTTTAGGGCACACTAGCTGAGCTCCTTTGTATATAACCATTTTGTAAGAGTAAATGAGTCAATTTATTCATTGTTTCCCTCTTCCCAAGAAAAAGACACTGCATGGAGCAGGTGTTACAGACTGACTGCAGTGTGTGTCGTGCTGCTGTGTGTTCTCCTGCTGACTGCCATCACAGTGCTGTGGATCAAATACAACAACCTGACTGTAGAGAGAGACCAGTTACAGAGGGAGAGAGATGGATATCTGAAGATATTTTATGATTTGGATATGTACATTTGTAATGGTAAGATTTAAAAAAAATATTTAAAAAAACTCATATCCTCTTATGTTCCTACACACAATTGAGAAAAAAAAGAAAGAATCTCATTAATATTAGATTACTAACAGTAACTAGTAGATAATTATTACTTAGCATGGTTGTATCAGTTCACTCTGACTGTATTATAATAACACCTGTTTAATAATTATAGATAGTCCCCTACTCATGAACGAGTTCCTTTCCAGGAGCACGTTCGTAAGTTGGATTTGTTCTAAGTCTGACAAAGTGAGACTTACACACCTTTGACACAAATACTCAGTGTAAAGCATACCGACCTACTTGACTAAATCTCTCTAACACACACACACACACACACACACACACACACACACACACACACACACACACACACACACACACACACTCACACACGCGCATGCATGCATGGATGGTTATTTTATGAGTGACACACTGAAACAGGCATGGGAGAGGATTATGCACAATCCTGAACCATTGGCTCAGATCATTGGATTGGCAGAAGAAGTGTACATACTGCTTGTAGTGCAAAACCTTTTTCTTTTATCAAGCAACATTTTATTAAAAAGTTTTGTTAGTCTTTCACTTGCAAACTGTCTGTGGCTTTAAATTTCAAGGGGAATACCAGATACCATTTTGTTTCAGAGCCGTTTTCACAGTATTAGACTGTGAACTCTGTTTTGTTGAGGATTTTCCGAAATTAGGATTATTCACCATCAGGACAGCTTTACAGGACAGACCTTCCGTATCATTATGCTCCCAGACTGATTCATTGAAACCAGTGAGGCTGATTCATTTCCACACCCAGTGTCCAAAATGTAAATGTCTATATACTGTAAGTGGTTATTGTTCACACATAGAGTTCTCTTTAGAATGTGTGTGCTGTTTTTATTTATCCAAGCAGTGCCTTAAGAGATAAATACAACAATAACCTATTAAGTTATAAAAGTACAAGCTGTAGTGCTGCAGAATGTGCTCTTCATATTTGAATTGAGAAACAAAAAGAGAAAATAAATGCTGTACGCAGAACAGAAAATGTTCAAAATAATTATTCATCTAAAGCTTTACTGCGTGCTGTCGCTTGGTGGATTTTTACGTTCTTTCATCACTATACTTTGAAACTAGTGAGTAAGTTTGTTTAAGGTTATATTGTTCATTAATTACAAGTGTTTTAATTATGAATTAAAACACTGTTATATCAAAGCAAATTTCACCTTTAAGAAATAATGTAAACTCAGACAATTTGTTCCACAACCCAAAAATATTCATATAGAAATAATTAATAAAAAATATAAAGTAAAAATAGAACAAAGTTGTCACAGCACGCCAGGTCACGCCCATATATCAGTTAAGGTCATGATCACTTGTACACTCCTGCTCCATAATCCACCCTGTTTCTTGCTTTTCAGCACTTCATTCACAGCTCCAAACACACCTGTTCCCAATTCCTGATCATCACAACTCTCTATTTAACACGCCTTCAGACAACAGCTCTCTGCCAGATTATTGTGTGCGATCCATGCCCAGTATTCCAGCGTTTCTCTCTGCTTTGAACTTCCAGATGTTGACTACGCTCTGTTTTCACAACCATGTCTTTGTCTCACGCTATGGATCCTTTGTCTTTACGGATTTACTGTTGCTGACAGTTGTCTTTCGCCCACTTTCTCGGTTTCCCGTTTCTGACATCTGCCTGTTCATCGTCCACGAGCTACCATTTCAGATGTAGCATCCTGCGCGATTCTTCTGTCTCGCTTCACGAGATTGTCATCACCTGCAAACAGCATCTGCACTTTCTATACGTGCCGGCTCGACACTTCCGCATTCCTGCCACGGAGCTCATTGACACAAAGAGCTGCACTCGCTCACTACATACATCAACTCTACTCTTCTGTTTTCGCGCTGCAGAGCTCGTTCAGAGAAACAGTAAACGCTCGCTCTGCACTTGGATCCTTCACCCCCACGCACGGCCGTGACCAAAGTAACCTTCACTTTACCTTTGAAAAGAATTGTGGCTGGAGTGATTAAGACCAGAGGGAGAAGAGGGGAAGGGGGAAGGGGAGGTTGATGTGTAGGATGGCTTTCACACACACCCGCATGAGTGTGCACACACACACATACAGCCCTGTGCGAGCGAGCACACACACACACACACACACACACACACACACACACACAAACACACACACACACAATACCAAAAATATTCATATAGAAGTAATGAATAAAAATACACACAAAAAAAAAATCACACACACACACACACACATATGCACATGCGCGCACGCGAGAGAGAAGAACCATTCACTCAGTTGTGATCACATGACTCTTGGCATCAAAACAAGAAGCGCATACATGCCATACTCTGTACTTTTATATCAAGACTCACTTGTTTATCAAGTCATAATTTACTAAAACTTTTTGCTCATTTTGCAATCTGAGGTTTCACTGTATAAATTATAATTAAAATGATCAGGTTGGCTCTGACCTAGCTGGAGTAAGAGCACCTTTTTGTTACATAACATTAAAGTAAGCCCATAAATCTTTAATTCATGTATGAATTAAAATGTTTTTCTCATAATATATAGCCTAGATGGGTAAAAATAAATCATGTCTTTATACAAGCAATAAATCAGAATCTGTGTGTTTTAATCTCTGAAAATTCTCTTAATTTATCTCCACAGACACAGTGAAGTATTTTAGTTCAAGTCTTTATTTTATGCATAATGAGGCCAAGAACTGGATTGAGAGTAGACAGTACTGCATGGACAAAGGAGCAGACTTGGTGATTATAAACAGCGGAGAGGAACAGGTGTGTGTGTGTGTGTGTGTGTGTGTGTGTGTGTGTGTGTGTGTGTGTGTGTGTGTGTGTGTGTGTGTGTGTGCCTGTGTGGGCATGCATACCTATATGCAAGTGTTTAATACAGAAAATCTAAACATGTGTAATATTTTCATATTGTTTTTTTTTTAATAACAGGAGTTCATCATTACACTGATGGAAAACATTAAAGGAGCTTGGATTGGTCTGAGTGACAAAGAGACAGAGGGAAAGTGGATATGGGTGGACGGTACAGAACAGACCAGCAACACGGGGTAAGAGATGAGAAATATATATATATATATATATATATATATATATATATATATATATATATATATATATATATATATATATTTATCACACTGTCTCAGCTAGTATAAATTTCCAGGGTCACTGTGCACTACAGCAGATGAATGAACTTGTGCTAATATAATCTCCTGTTATATTCTCACTGGTCATCTTATGACATTGTAAGAATTGTTATAAATCACACTCTTAAATGTGTAAAATTAACAGATAAGTGGACATAATTGTGATTCTTTGGCTTTCAGGTACTGGTATGAGAAGGAACCGAATGATGAAGGTAATAATGAAGACTGTGGTGAGATCGTCACATTTCCAAATAAAAAGGCCTGGAATGACAGACCGTGTTCTGATAAATCACAGTGGATCTGTGAGAAAAATGTTTTGTAGTCATCAATTTAGAACTGAAAACAAAATTATAAAATATCTGTAATGCTTGTATGTTTAGATATTTGAGTTGAGTCCCCCATAAAAAAAAAATAATTAATAAAAAAAAAATTCTATCATTGTTTGCCTGATGGTACTTAGTAACCTCACTAGTGTAAGGATCTATCCAATGGCAGAAGATTCAAAGCAGTTTTGTAAGTCGCTCTGTATAATACTGTCTGCCAAATGCTTAAATATAAAATCTAAATGTAAACCAGACTGCTACAATGTGGTTAAATCACCCACTCATGATGGCTCATTATTCCAGCTGCTCAGACCTCCTTTTTACTTTTTTTAAGATTATGATTTCTATAGTAATATTCAGTCTCAATCACTCACTCACTCACTCATCATCTATACCGCTTAATCCTGTATCCAGGGTCACGGTGACCTGGAGCCTATCCCAGGAGACTTCGGGCACAAGTCGGAGTACACCCTAGACAGGGTCAAAATCTATCGCACACACACACACACACACACACACACACACACACACACACACACACACACACACACACACACACACACACACACACACACACACTTCACCCTCCCCATTGGCACAACACATGTTTCACATTGCTATGTTGTAACCCAGCTGAAACTGTTTTAGCAGGAGTTCTCATATCAATCTATTCTATTTAGTTTTTTTTGTTTATTTTAGCACCATGTGGAATAAAGGGGTAAAATATGACACCATGGAGTTTACCAGTGTTTAAGAGTCACCCTCTGTTTGTCCTGATTCTTCTTCATTGCCATAAATCCTGATCTTGTACAGAACAGCTGTTACAAATCACTTTTAATTCAAACTGCACCAGTCCTGCCTGCTGTCTAAATCTAGATTTTATTCTTAAGCAAGAAGTGACTGTGTGTAGCAATGAAACTTGCCACTTATAGAGGAAGTGAGAGCAGAAGTTTTTTTTTTCTCTCTTAATCTATCTCTTAAACATCTGAGCATTAAAAAAAGAAAAGAAAAGAAAAACTTGAGCCTGATGGACTCAAGTTTTACTCATTTGCTACATTGTTATATTGTTTTATTCAGCTTTTAAAAGCTTAATTAGCTGGAAGCAAATAAATATTCAATTGTAAAAGTACCATCAGAATTTCATTATTCATCAACATCCTGATCATGTCATTATAGTACAAACACTTTATTGCTAAACATAATTATTAAATTCATTGTTTTCACACAAGAACAAGTTGAGATGATTCAGTCGGCTAAATAAACACTTCATTCAACACAAGAGAAGTCAAAAGAGAAAAAATGAACAGTCCTATTGCTATTTTTTTTTCATTTTAAATTGTATTTCAAAATATAGAAGTGATTATTAATTGTCAATCAATTGTTGAATCAGTCAGACAATTAATGCAATAATGATTTTATTTTTAAGTGGACTTCAACCTTTGTCACTATAAGCTATGCTGTAATCACTCAGAATTTCACATGCAGTTCAGCTTGTGTTACAACTTATTTAACTGACACCAGGCACAAAAAGGAAACTTTCTCTTATTTCACACACACACACACACACACACACACACACACACACACACACACACACACACACACACACACACACACACACACACACACACAGCCATTTCTGTCATTTCCTCACAGTCAGAGAGACAGTACAGTACAGAGTCGTTAATAGATTATAAATATTAAATGTGCGTATGATGCTGTGATCAGCGTTGAGAAGATGAAGAGAGGACAGTGAGTGGAGTGAGTAGGGATATCTAAGAAATCCAAATGCTGTTAGAGGTCATAATCCTGATGCACAGACAAAGGATACTGACACAAAGGTGAATGTCCAAACTCATCACACAAGTATCTTTAAAATTACTTTCCGTCTGTTGTGTTAATAGCAGGATATCTGGAGTGAGAACACATAGTTTACTTTGAATCTTCCAGATGTAGGCAGTGCTGTATTTAGGTCAAATATGCTGAGAGGTCCTTACTATATAACCACTTTTTAAACACCAGTGTAATGACCTCTAGGTTAGGTCCTTGTGTCCAAGGATGAGAGTGATGTAGTGCTGCATCAGATGACCTTGCCTCTACAATCACCCAATCAAAATGCAATTGTGATGGCTAAATCTTGGCGGAATATCAAAGGTGGCTGGGTTATTTTCCTACCCTGGTCATTCACTATATTCACTTAATTTTATTATGATTTAATGTTACTGAGCCTAGACCTGGCAAGTCCAGATCATAATACTGGCTCCACTGATTGTACAGTGGCCGCTATGCATGATGGGTGCATCTCTACTGGGGGGAAGAACTGGGATAAGAGCAGACAGGTCTGCAGAGAGAGAAAAGCAGACCTGGTGATCACAAAAAGCAAAGAGGAACAGGCGAGGGAGATGATGATGATGATGATGATGATGATGATGATGATGATGATGATGATAATGGTGATGATTTTAATTTGTGATCTCAATCACAATTCATGAAACAGTTAAACAGAACTGTACTATTACTGGTCATCTGGCTGATCCTGTAAAAAAAAAAAAAAAAAAAAAAAAAAACTGCTCTTACTTTTCCTTTAATTATGTATATAATTAAGTTAAAACATGAATAAAAGCATGAAATCAAATGTAGTCCACATTTGTACTTTTTTTGTTGATAAGTTGATTCTCTCATGGTAACGAAATAGCAGAATAAGATGAAGTGTTACTGCAGGAATTTTTGTGATTAGAAATGTAAAGGTCCTCTCTCACATTCCTAAACTGTTTGTGAGGGCACGCTGAACTACCTGAAATTTAAGTTCTTGATGTTTTTGTGTTGCTTGACTCCACCATCACATCACCTGTGAATTGGCTAAACAACAACTACCAAATATTACAATGTACAGTAGATATGAATCACCTTTGACTGACTATGAACCATGACACACTCATGCCAAATTGTAATGAATTGTCCATAACTTTCACAATTTTGCTATGAAGTACCAACAACACCTCAATATTTACTATGAATTGTCAAGACTTGTAAAGAGTAGTCACAGTTTTTGTAATACTTTCTCTAATTTTTTCAGACTTGCTGTGATTTTCTTTACGGTCTATCGTTTATGTCCAGTCTGTTCACTTTTTAACAAATGCCTGGTTACTTCTGGGTATCCAGATTTGGATCCCTCTGACTACAGAAACTATGAGCTTGCTGTTATTTATAACACTGGACAATGGACAGAAACACACCCATGTGCGTCAGGGGGAGTCAGGGCCTGGAGGTAAAAGGGAATGTCAACTTAAAATTACAGGTCATGATTTCAAAACAAATAATCAGTATTTACAGCAGTGGACAATGGGTAGGAAATAAATGCTGGATTATTATTGTGTTTATTATGCCTCTTTTGGTATATTTTTGGACTCAATGTTTCATCAAAGTAGCTGCAGCTACATGCCACTAGGGGTGATCCTGACAGACACATCCTAAATCTTTACGCTCTTTAGCAAGCTGAAGCATTTTTTATCTATTTTTTTCTTATGGCCACACAGTCGTTTAGTCCCAATCCTTGCATTGTACATGTGGAAATGCTCTTATTTATTAGCTATTAAACATTGCTGTGATTTCTGTAATTGATTCTTTATGATGCAACTCCACCAAGAGTTTAGGTGATCAGCATCAATATAACCAGCAGGAAGGTTTAGCTGATACAGGAGTGATGGTGCAGCATTCTACTCTGCACTGTTGATCTGGATTGAAGCATCATCAGAAGAACACATTTCCTGCACCCTCATCACAAGTGTGAACATTTTGGGGGTTGTAAAGGTGTGGTGGCTGTGGGAGCAGTGAATATTGCACAGGGTAGATGAAAGAATGAACTTCAGTAACTCTTCAGTAGCAAATTCCAGAACAAATAGTGACAGAGGCAGTCAAGAAACAGCATGACCTCAAATTTAAAACAAACAAACACAGACAAACAAAAACTGGTGTTTTACCCCCTCACTTTTTTTGCAATGAGCCCCCATAAATGATTCCTTATTGAAATGAACAAAGGAGCTAATATATTGGAGCAGAATGTGAGATGATGGGAAATGCAGAGCAGAACAAACAATCAGTTTTAACAGCTTATGCACTTCTTAAATCACTGTCTAGTGTTTCTAATCACGTAACTAGTTTCTGATCATTGCAGTCGAGCTGTCACATGCACCTGAAGAATTCTCCCCCAAAACACCAGACGGCACCTGCACACTCACTCACTCATTGTTTATACCACTTTATCCTGTGTACAGGGTCATGGGGGGCCTGGAGACTATCCAAGGAGACTTTATATGAGGGCATGAGGCAGGATACATCCAGTCAATCCATCTCAGGACACACAGATATACACACACTCACACACACATTCACACACTACTTCCAATTTGGAAACATCAATTAGCCTAACCTTCATGTCTTTGGACTGTGGGAGGAAACCGGAGTACCCAGAGGAAACCCACCAAGCACAGGGAGAACATGCAAACTCCATGCACACACAGACAGGAATCAGCCAGGCTTCTAGTGCAGACATAAAGCAATGACCAGTGGAATAAATCTAGCAAAGAGAAAATACAACTGAAGCCTGAATAGAAAGAGCGCTGTCATTGTATCAATAACCTTGAAAAGTAAGTCAGAGCCTGGTACTGCAATATTTTTTGGAACTAAACTGTTTTATGTGTTAGCAAAGATCTGTTACACCACAGTGAGACACAAAGTAGGAAGTGGTGTTGAGTGCGGGTGTTGCGTGTATGTCTGACTGAAATAAAATATACATGAGCTGGGTAAGTGGCATCTTACAAGACAAACACATACACACATTTCACAAAAATCCTACATGCACTCACCACTTCTGCTTTCTGTGTGTTTCAGCTTCCTTTTTCCTCCCAATATTTGGCAATAAGTGAGCAGCACAGGGGTAAATTCTCACCATCAGAATTACAGAATACACCACATTAAATCAACTCTAGTATGAATGTGATTGTAATTGAGTTTAGTAGATGAGGTGACTCTGATAAAGGCCACAGTTGAGAGACCCAGGCTGTGCAATTCTATATGCCAGTGTCCTGTACACAGGTTTGTAAAGTGGTAGGCGTTAGACTCATCAGTGTTCATGGCACGTCATCATGAAGGAATAACTGCAAACCTGCATTTTTTTAATGTCACACATTTATTACTGTGCCACAAAAGTGAAAAAAAATACACTATTCCTTTTGTATGTAATCAATATCCATATCAACTCTTTCCCCAGCATCACAAAGTAGTAGTCACCTGACACATCACTAATAGTCAAAGGTGGAGGCTGAGAATAAAATAATGATACTAATAAATTTGTGAGGGATTAAAATTTCAGAAGTAATTTAAAATAATTTATTCTCCATATTTTTTACACTAAACAGAAAAAGAAAAAGGGGAAAAAAGCAGATAGAGGTTCGTGAAGAAAACAATCACACGACCACTGAATGCATGTGTGCGTTTTTATGTAACTCAGAGCTGATTACACAGAAAATAAAAAAGCCTTGTGTTGAGGTGATAAAGTGGACATTGAGTGTAATTTATTTGTGTTATGCTTAATAATGTGATTATGTAGAATCTTCCTCATTTGTAAAGCGCTTCATAATCTTTCTCCTCCTTATCTATCAGAGCTTGTATAGTTTTCCACCCGTCTCACACTCTTTGCTCTTCCTCATCAAGGCTCCTCTTCACACCCCCTGCCTGCTTAACCATTATGATCTCTAAAGCTTTCAGACACACACTGCTCCTCAGCTCTGGATTTCACTTCCAGACAGCATCAATAATATAACATTTACATCATGTCTTAAGACTTATACAAAGGTGGTTATTTCACATGATGTAAGGCTGAACTCAAATCTTTATATAACTTTATCTGTTTTAAGTGATAACTCTGTCAATTGTTTTATCTAATATTGTTTTGTGGTTATTTACTATTTATTTATTCATTGGTCATTTGGATTTTGGATGGTGAGCTTGGGTGATCTAGATAGGCATGTTTATAAATAAAATGCATTATTATTATTATTATTATTATTATTATTATTATTATTATTAAACCAGTTATGATGTTTTAGCAGGATGATATGTTAAGCTTACATAGTCAATGCTACCAATAAAGGAAGTTAACTAGTGACTCCTACAAGAGCAACAGACTGTCGTAGAAAGTTGGCAACCCTGTTGATGAGGAAATTATACGACTTACAACTCTTGTGTGCATTTGAATTATGTTTTAGGGGATGCTCTAGTTTAAGAATACTTTTTAGACATTGAAATTTGAGACCAGTGTTCACATTAGATATGCAACATTCAAGTTCAGCTTTAATCCAGTATAAGCAGGAAAGTTACATTTCTGGTACCGTCTTTGGTGCATGTAAAATAATCATGCAATAAACAAAAAAATACATAAATAAATAAAACAGTTTCAGCAGGTAACTTTAATATGCTCACTCAGATAATTTCCTCTCACAAATAGCAACTGTAGGAAAGTCACAGTGACGATCATTCCAGGTTGAAATGTTAGATGTAGTTGGCCCGTAGCCTGTTATAACACAGTCCTCATTTTTTGCAATATCGTTTGGTTCTCCAGGTAACCAGAACCTGAAAGCACAGAACGAGTCATAATGTCTGTTATTTCAAAGCTGAGAGAAAACTGCATCATGATTAGAATTCAGTGTAGTGATGTCTTACGCAGTGATCAGTGGTGAACCGTCCACCCATTTAAAGGTGCCCTCTGTATCTGTGTCAGTCAGACCAATCCAAGCTTCAGCAATGCCAAAATATTTACTGATGAACTCCTGTAAGGGTAATAACAAAATATGAATATAGATTCTCATTTATTCTCTCTCTCTCTCGCTCTCTCTCTCTCTCTCTCTCTCTCTCTCTCTCACACACACACACACACACACACACACACACACACACACACCTGTTCCTCTTTGCTGTTTATGATCACCAGGTCTGATCCTCTCTCTCTGCAGTCCTTTCTGCTTTCATTCCAGCTCTTCTTTTCAAAAGAAATGTCGTAAATGCTCGACCTGAAAACTCTCCGTCCTGGTATAGAGTGTTCACATAAATATAAACTGATAACAGATAATGATTTATTCATAATGCTTCAACATATGTGTGATATTCACCTACCAAGCACATTGTTGTTCTCTACAGGCAGGTTGATGTACCTGAGCTGGTTGTATTCTGTAGTCAGGATGTTGAGTTTGATCGACAGCACTGTGACGGCAGACAGAAGAACAACACACAGCAGCATCACACACACTGCAGTCAGTATGTAACATTTGCCCCCTGCAGAGGTGAGTCCTATGGGGGAATGGACACAGATGTACAGTTATTTCTTGTATAATGGTAAGCATTAACTAATGACAATTTAAACCTTGCCACATGGTATTTTCACATCTTCTAAGAATAATTGATAAAGTATCACTGATAAACACAAACCAGACACAAGCCCATCAGCATTTATAAAGATCTGGGCATTAGTGTTGACTTTCCATAGTTAGCAAGAATAGCTTAGCTAACTCCTAACAATGTAAATTAGATGGCTAGCTGCATAAATACCCATGTTTTGATAAATTCACAAGTCTGGATTAAATTAGTTGAAACATGGGTGTTATTCTTTTAGTTACTGCATAACTACATTACTAATGCATGATAATACAAATAACTAAATTGCAATAAGTTTGGTTTAAATTATGTGTACATGAATCATTAAAGAGCATCATTGTGTACTGTAATGATACACTAATATTAAAAAAGTATCACAACATATGACATGTTTCTAAATGCCTAGATTTTTTTTTCTTATTGAAGAGTAAACAAAATAAATTCATGTCAATAACAATTAGAGAAAAAAAACATTAGAAAAAATGCAGCATACTTCACAAGCCTGAGGTTATATCAAGATGTTCTCCAAGTCAGTTATTTTAAATACAACAAAATTCAAAACTGGATCCATTTAAATAAATGAATGAATTAAATAATAATAATAATAATAATAATAATAATAATAATAATAATAATAATAATACATGCAAATTCTAATCTCTCTCTATAAAACTATACACTAGCCAACTTTAAATCTTCTCTACCTGTATGTTGACTATGTTGGTAACTCTCTGTGTTGTTGTTCTTTGCCTCTTTGTCATAGCCTTCAAAATCATCTGCGACTGTATACATGATGACTGTAACATCATCGTCATCATCTGTCTTCAGCTCCTCCATGCATAAATTACACATTTCTAAAATCTGAACTATTTCCTAAAGCACGACTGAGACTGAGACTGTACAGCTGCACGTCTTTACTCGAGTGTATCGTGTGCTCTATCAGCTGCGTGTGTTGCTGTTAGTAAAGGAAGTGGAAAGTTGTGGCTTGGTGTGATGTAATATGAAGTTAACAGAGCTGCAGTGCTCATGCTAAGTTTAAATCACACAACATCCTCTTAATAAACACTTAAATCATTTGTTTTACATTAAAATATTAAATAGTTACCTGAGGTATCGTTCTCCACTCCCCATATTGTCCTTACATTATTTATTTATTTATATATTTATTCAGATTTACCTGATTTCAAAAGCGGCATACTTGATCTAATATGAATGGGTTGATGTGTTCCTGAGGTAATGATTCAGTTAGTATAGAACAGCATAAAAACCTTCATATGCAACATTATCATCATCATCATCACCATCACAGGGGTTTTAGAATAGAAACATCTGCAGTTATCTAGAATCTAGTTACTTTTACTTTTAAATATGTTTTAAGGTCTCCTACAGCCATAAATTGTTCATTATCATAATGAATACAGCTCTCAAGTCAGATCTATATCGAGATCTCTTTAACATCTCATGCCATGTCAGTGTATCTAAAACTCGAATCTCCACCAATCACATATATCATCAAACATATGCACATGGCCATTCACACACAGTGACTGTATACAGTATATGTGTACAGATGTCTTAAACAAATTTAAAGATATAATAAAAATAAGATATTTATTTTATTTTATTGTCAATTATTATTTTTATTTATTAGTTGTTATGTTTGTTTTAAAATAAGTCACTAGTGGGCAAAATTTAACTGATAGCATGCTGTCATCAGCTAAACCATTATACACAGCACCTCTGTTCCCTACTCTAACCAGCAGATACTCTGATGTTGTCCAGCAGTGATGCAGAGGAACAGACAATTAAATTAAGCAATCAGCTTTAAGATCAGCTATGAGTTCTGCCTCATGGGTAAAATGTAAATAATTATTTATTAAAGTAATGTATTGTATAAAGATCAGGCTCCAAATATCCTTCCCTGATAGTAAAATTACTCATTCTCTTTCCCCAAAGTTGGTAACAGATCTGGTAACAAGGTTTGGCCCAGCTTATTTTTGCACAATGGGCCAAAACTGGCACGGAGATGTTCTATAGAGCTTACAGCATGTAAATTCAGGCCAGAACTGGTCCAGCTCAGTCCCAGGTTATTATCACATCTGGTCGAAATGTGGCACAGAACATGTATAGTTGTCCAGCTCCAACCATTAAACCTCTGCTTTTTATCCCTGCTAACCAAGACAGAGTGACCCAATTTTTACCATTTTGTAGCTTCTTTTTGTAGCTTGTAGCTAAATACTGAAAATTATATTTGAGTTCTTTATCTTGCCTATACCATGTGTATAAACTAACAATAATACAAAAAAAGCCTTCCAGTTCATACACATAATGAAATATTTCTTTTACTTGACAAATTTTTACATAAAAGGAGTAAAGGGCGAAAAGAGATTTCAAGAAAACAAACATAAAAGAATAAAAAAAATATATATATACAGACTGAACTAGTCAATCTAATGCAGAGGCAAAAAGAATATTTGAAATGATTTAAATTGAGTTAGAAAACTGTCCAACATATTAAAAGAAAGTGTCACGGCATGCCCGGTCACGCACACATCTCAAATAAGGTCATGAACACCTGCACACTCCGGCTCCATGTTCCATCCCACTCCTTACTTTTCACTGCCTCATTCAGCTCTCCCAACACACCTGTTCTAAATCCTAGATCATCACAGCTCTCTATTTAACACTCCTCCAGACAACAGCTCTCTGCCAGATTATTGTTCTGACACACTACAAACACTCGTTCTGCACTTGGATCCTCCACCGCCACGCCCCCTGTGACAGAAAGGGCATATAAAGAAAGGACATATTGAAATAAATCAATTTAAAGAGGGCCGCACGTCTGTGAATGACAATTCTAGGTAATTTGGCTCAGAGCTCACTGCAGCCGTTCCAGTGAAGCGTCAGCATGTGGAATGCTGTTACTTGAAAATTCACGGATAACTTGTTTCCAACTTTAGGAAGAAATGCATCTGTCTGTGTGAACTGTGCACAAAATCATTCATTCATCAACCATGTGCAGGTTACAGGAACTCAACTGGGAGTTATAACCACATCCCCCATACAGTCCTGACCTCACTCCAAGTCATTTCCACATGTTTGGCACGGTAAAGGAGTTCCTGGGAGGCCAGAGTTTCAGACGTGAGAAACATTTCTACCTTAATGATATCACTAGTGAAACACTGGAAGCACTAGTGAAACACTGGAAGTGCATCAGTGTAACAGGGGATTATATAGAAAAATCTTTTATTCTCATAACTGTGTTCTGTTATCATGCACATTTTTTTTTCCTGACAGCACATGATTTGGCCTCATCAGAGGCATGACATTAACAGAATTGAAAGAGCATTCTCATCATCAATCTCAATCATCATCAATCTCAAGCCAAAAGAATAGTGCAGCTCAATGAAAATAAACTTGACAGTGCACAAGTTGGTTGAAACAATGCCGTAAACGTAACATAATCAAAGCTAAAGATGGTCGAACCAGTTATTCTTTTTTTTTTTTTTTGGCCAAGGAGTGTATGCATTTTAACATGTGTCAAATACAAATTCATGTAAACCTTAATGTAAGGCAGGAGAAAAAAAAGTGAGGGTGTGTGTGTCATTAAAAGACAGAATGAGAGCAAGAATGAAATAAATTGTGTTAGAAGAGAGTGAAAAAGTGCAAAAAGCATCTATAAGACTGGGATAAGAGTGTATATGAATGAGTGTGTAAGATCTAGGGGAAGGTGTGTGTGTGTGTGAGTGAGAGAGAGAGCGCAAGCGTGTTAGACAGAGAGGAAGTGTATGTGTGTGTGTGTGTGCGTGTGTGTGTGTGCCTGTAAAACTGAAGGAAAGGTTTGTGTGTATGGTAGTAAGAATAAAGAAAAGATATATGAGTGTATAAGTGTGTGTGGTATGTGTGTGAGTTTTTGAGCATGTTAAAAATCCCAAAAGGGCCCAGAGGATAGTAAAAAAAAAAAATTAACGAATCCCTAGAAGAACAAGAGGGTCCTTCTCACACTATAACGAGATAGGACGGATGTCATAGTGCTTGGGCCCTAAAAAATAATGCTTAAAAGTTTTTTCAAAGGTAAAGTGTAGGTTAGTTTGTTTTATTTTTACTTTACAGTTTCTTGTTCATTTTCCCAATGAGACAGTGTTTCCGTTATGGTATGTGTGTGTGTGTGTGTTAGAAAGTCGTCCCGCACAGAGGTCCCCCCCCCCCCCCCCCCCTCAAATAAGAGAGGAGGAAGAGTTACTGTGTTAGAAGAGAAGAGGGAGAGGGGCGGGTCTCATTCCTCCTCTCCTTTTACTTTAGCTTCACACACGCGCACGCATACACATAGTAATGGAAACACGTCTTTCTGGATTTATTTTTTACCATTTTTCAATGGTAAAGTTAAGATTAATTTGTTTTATATTTACTTTATATATTGTATTAATTATTTTTATGTATTTAGTGTAGGAATGAACAGAACGCAGAGTGGGCTATCACTCTATTGCACCCCAGGGATCCCCTTTTAGTAGACTCCAGCTCCTCCTTTTATCTGTCTTCTGAGACAATAAAGTCCCTTTCTTATCAGGAAGCAGGATTTTTAACAGGCCTTGGAGAAAAGTGCCTGCCACACCTGGAAGCTGTAAAAGCCCAAAGACCTCAACCTCCAACCGTGTATATTGGCCATCTGGTAAACAAGGGAGACATCTTTACAACTCTCGGAGTGGGGGGAACCACCCTCCCTAACCTAAGTTCACTGATACTCACTTTGACCTCCAGAACCAGGCTTTTCCGCGAACAAAGGGACACGTGGCAGAGACACTGCTGCCGATTAACTCTAAAAGTACCAATGAGACAAACTGACACCTATATATATGTATCATATTATATCATATCATCTGTATTATAATGTTAATATCTATATGTATCTCTGTTTACTCTATCTGTCATAGAACATGTAACCAGCAGTTATAAAGTCTTTTTAACTAGATGAAGGCATGAATGAATGTGTGAGATATGCGATGTGTGGTATCTACAGAAAGCTTATCCTATTCAAGGAATGCTTATGTACATGAATTACTAGTAACATGAACAGAGCATGTGTAAAGTTAATTCATAAAGGTATTAAAAGTTTCCAACCGGATAAGTACCACGTGATGGCCATATAACCTGGCCTAATGTATGCACAAGGGGAGGAAACACATGAGGCGGGGATAATCCCGCAACCCCCTCTGATTGGAGCAATCACTCGTGGGATGGACCGATAACAAAGGGTTAAAACGCCACGGTACGAGCACATCGTCACGTCTTCCAACGTCACGTCTTGCAACGTCTGACCATTCGCACATCTGAAGCAAGATCTCTCTCTCGTCGCTCGTCCACCATCGACTCTCGCCCTGCGTCTGACCGGCAAGCTAACAGCTCATCTGCTCTCCACGGCATCACGAAACTTCGTGCCAGAACTTCAAATCCACTAGAAGAAGCGTCAGAGCTCTGCCGTCAGTAACCGAGCAACCAGAGCATCAGCGAAGGGCTTCCCAGAGAGACGTCATCACAGCGCCAGAGCACCAATCAGCAACGCCGTGATTCCCTAACACCCTAACTCAAGTAAACAAACAAAAGCTTCATACCTTACTGAAATTGGTGCTCACGTCATAACAAACCGTAAGATTAAACCCAAGGCTCTGCTCTTGTGACTTTCAGGTCTAGTGAACATTACTAGAAAATTACGTTAACTTCATCCTTTGAACTGCATTGTGTGTGTGTGTGTGTGTGTGTGTGTGTGTGTGTGTGTGTGTGTGTGTGTGTGTGTGTGTGTGTGTGTGTGTGTGCGTGTGTGTGTTTAATAGCTTAGTTTCATGTATCGTAGTATAGTCAAATAAATTCTTGTTTCTTGATAAAGATCTGTTGTCCTGGTCCAGTAATTCTAAGTTTAAACATTTGCCCAGATCCTAAGTTACCTTGCTCATAATTGTTAAATACTAGATTTTGTTATCATCGGTGGCCACGTGATAAACAGAACTGGTAAAGTTACACTAAATCATATTAAACGCTGGTCGGGTAGTTGATAAAGTGTACGCTATAAATTTTAATTCAGTTTTAATAAAATTGACCCAAATCCTTAAAGATTCGATTCACCTCTGAACCAGAGCTGAAGTCCTACATTAGTTTTTGGATTGTGGAATGAATAATCTGAGTTTTAATTATTTCTTGTGTGGAAAATTTGCTTTGATTTACGAGTGTTTTGATATTCAATCATGCTTCCAGAACAAATTATGCTTGCAATCCAAGGTTCCACTATAATTTGAGAAATTTTCTCACTTCTTCTCAGTGTTACCTCTAACAGTGTCTACATTCTCACAGATATCTACCTTCAGTTCCTCCCGCTGTAATGTACTGTACACTGTGAAACTTCATTACTGCACCACTGCATTGTGAACCACTTTCGACCAAGCAAACCTAAACATTTTTACCTCTGTATTGTTGTTCTGGGCATGTTTCAGCATAAGTGTATTCCTGGCTGTGTCAGGGTCGTGTGACCTTCAACATTGTGAGCAATCTGATAACTCCCATCTCATCCTGCTCAGTAAACTGAAACATCTTTAATCTATAAAAGAACATAACACTAAACCATGAAATGAGTGTGACTGTGTGGGTGCGAATGACAGGCTGAGCTTCTGACTGCTTGTAGAGAATTAAATGTGCTTTAAAAAGTTAGAAATCTTAGGACGGTCATCAGTGGCTTCTTGTGGTAAAAGTGTGAAGACATTTGAGCTGCACTGTTCACTCATATCCCAGATGTTCTTATTAGAGTCCAGCAGTTACTGTTATATATAAACCAACACAACACTGTTGTGTTATTGCACAAATTCATCCTATTTTTATACCTTATAATTAATTCAACTTATTTAATTCCTTATTAATTTCTGATTGGACAAGGCAGGGGCATTTCATGTGTGTGGATATCCTGCACAAACCCACTCACACTCACTCAAGATTGATCTGCAGACAAAGTCAAATTTTCTACCAATGCACTGTAAACCCGATTAAGTTGGCAAAACTCAAAATATTTGAGGTAATCAGTTACATCAGATTTTTTAAAGTAATGATGTTTCCAATTTTAAGTAAACAGAACTATAAATTTTTGAGTTTGTTGAACTTGTGCAAATCAAATAAATTTTTGCAGACAATCCAGCGCGAGAATTGAACCCGGACCTTACCACGATGGAAGACTTACCACTGCGCCACGAGTGCATTACATTGGTGGAAGTTTTACTTAAGTTATTGTTACTTAAGTACTTACGATTACATAAAATATCAAATTTGTTCAGCTAACTTGAAAAGTGTCATTTCTACAAACTCATAAATGCCAAAATGTTCTGAATACTCAAAACGTCTATTAATTTGACCTAATTGCAATTATTTAAGTTAAGAGTACTCAATGTGTTTAATTACTTTGAGCATTACGGTTTACAGTGTGGCTAATTAGGAAAATTTATTCATGTGTGTTTCTTTGTGTTGGTGGAGATAAAGAGAGAAAGAGACATGTGACTCAGTGTATCGATCAGAGAGCGTATGTGTGTGTGCTAAAAAGCAACATGTGAATTTGCAATTTATACTCAACAACCAAAAAAAATAAAAAATCCTGACAAAATCACATGAAATATCACAAATGTCTTCACTCTTCATGAGATATTCTCACCCTCAAGGTCTGACATTTATTGGGTTATTAGGTACATATCTGTAATTTATTCTCCACTCAATTAATACATTTTTATAAGATAAATTAGAACAGAATTGGAGTCCAGAGTCCTCAACTCTGTCCATTACTCTGAATGGTTGCAAATATTTGTTATTAACCTGTTCAATACACATGCTGGGTTTATGGTATGTTAAGGTCAATACACTGTATAAGCCCATAGATTTGATTACACTTAATATTTAGTATTATTACATTGTTTTAGTATAATGTCCTACATTCAGTTAAAAAGTTACCGGGCAGCTACAGGAACCAGGCAGAGACTAAATATAATTTTACACAGACTGATTTGATTACACCACATTTACACTCACACATCACTGCTGTAGAATCTATAGCTTTTCTTAAACAAATCTAAATAGAAAAATAGTCTCTGAAATAAAAACAGGTGACACCATGATGGTTACAGAGTTATTAAGAGTAATGAGGACTTTTCAGACTCAACACACTGACCTACACAGATACTGTGAAACAAAGGATTACAAGTAATTTGGTCTGTGAGCGTTTTGCAAGACAAGCTAAATTGTCTAATACATTTAAACTTAATAACCATTATCACAACTGAGCCATTGGTTCTTCACTTTCGCACACTGCAGGATTGTGGGTAATCGTCTCCTATGCTCAGTCTCAGTGCACATGCGTCACTGGTATAGTCAACATCTGTGTGAGCGTGTACTGTTTATTATAACATTATGACTGTGTGTGTGTGTGTGTGTGTGTGTGTGTGTGTGTGTGTGTGTGTGTGTGTGTGTGCGCGCATGAAACAAAAGCAAGTGCCATTAGAGAGGTTCCTTGTTAAAGATCCAGAAAGAAGTTTCGCAACAGAGTAGTGTTTTCATTAGTGTTTGTGTGTGTGTGTGTGTGTATGTGTGTGTGTGTGTGTGTGTGAGTGTGTGAAAGTCATCCTACACAGTAGCCCCCTCCCCCTCCTCTTGAGATTCTTTTCAAAGGTAAAGTGCAGCTTCATTTGTTTTTTTCTTTTTAATTTACATTTTAAATTAATTATTTTATATGATTATTTTTGAGTTGTGGGACTAATCATCAGAGTTTCCATTTTTCCTATGGGGAAATATACGAGTCCTTTGATATACAATTATGCTCGCGATCCAAGGTTTAACTGTAACTGTAACATGTACATTCAATTTACTGTTTTTCATTTACATACAGCAATTCAGTTAAATACTGTCGTCTCACAGATCCACATAAACGTATTATTACAGGGAACATCAGCCCAGTTCCTCACAGAATAATAAAAAATTATTTTATAATAATAATAATAATAATAATAATTATTATTATTATTATTATTATTATTATTATTATTATTATTAGTTACAACACAATCTGCATCTGCTGCTTTACTGTTTGGTTCTCCACTTGCCCAAAACCTGAAGGAGAGAATCAGAGGATCTGCTGTGTTTCTCAGACTAATGAAGAGTCAGTAACTGTATCATAAGAAAATTATTAGTTCAGTGATTTCTTACTCAGTGCTCAGTGGTGTATTGTCCACCCACTTCAACTTGTTTTCTCTTACTTTGACACTCAGACCAATCCAAGCTCTTCTGTAGCTCAGCAGTTTATTGACAAATTCCTGTCATGGTAGTAGTAAAATAAAAAAAATAAATAAAAAATATAATCTCTCTCTCTCTCTCTCTCTCTCTCTCTCTCTCTCTCTCATATATACAATTGATAGACAGACTAGCATACTCTAGATGGAAGGAGGTTGCTTTTCCCCCTAACACCCCTTTGGACACAAGAGTGGCATGCAAGACCTCTGCACAGTAGAGGAAATGTGAAATAAAACATTTACTGAAGTACACTTAATTAAAAACAAGTTTATCTAAATCAAGTGTACTAATGTATGTGGACTCTGTATATGATGATATGCTGAATGTATTAGGCAGCCTTTTTTTATAGGCAGCAGTTTTTTTTATAGACACACTCATGCGGTCACACACACACACACACACACACACACACACACACACACACACACACACACACACACACCCCTGTTCCTCTCTGCTGTTTATGATCACCATAAGACATTAGACATGAAATAAAGACTGGAGTTGAAACTGAAACAGCTCTCTTTGTCTGTGGAGATAAATTGAGTGAATGTACAGAGATAAAAGCACACAGTTTCTGGACTATTGCTTGTGCATAGCCATAATACCTATTTCAGCACGTACGGTAGGCTATAAATAGATTAGAAAAAAAATAAACAAGCAATAGAAGAAAAACAAAAAAAAAACATTCAGTTAAAATACAGCACAATAGGTAAGTTTGGTAGGCAAGGTGCATATATAATAAAATGAGTGCATTTGCCCCAACTGTTCTGCTTTCGAGGTTAAAAAAACAGAGATGATTTGGTGAGTTGATAATTTGGATTGGTTATTTGGTGTGTTTTCACACTGTACACAATTAAAGAAAAAACTAAAACAAAAAAACAAATAAACAAATAAAGAAACAATCAATTTAGAAAAAGTACTTAAGACTCAGTAATTACTGCACAGCTAATAGTGAACTAACACAAGCATGCTTACTAATTAGTTAATGTTAATGAAGAACATTTTTTCTTACTCCTTACACAGTTCCCTATGAGTTATGGATCATGATTGTAAAGTGTCACCAATATTAATGAGATGCTTTTATTCTAAGATCATGGTGAAATTATATCGAGGCACATGTCAGAGGATTTGAGTTAAATATTAATGCATGTTTTTAGTTCAGGTTCAAGTAGGCTTTATTGTCATTTCAACCATATAAAGTTAGTACACAGTGAAACGAAACAACATTCCTCCAGGACCACTGTCTACATGCAACATAAATTTACAACATAAATTAACAGAAAAACTAAACTAGCTAACTAAGAGATCTAGTTAGCTGGCTAGAGGAGACAAGACAGATTGACCTAACAACGTAAATGTACAACAAAAATTTACAAAAACTAACTAGTCAACTCAGAGATGAAGACTATCTACGGGTTTTTTATTTATTTTTATTTTTTTATATTAAATACAGACAGCAGACAACATAAAGTGCACATACAAATGGGCAAACAAGAGCGACAAAGTGACAGTGCGACAAACACGACATAACATACTCTGTGGTGTTGAGGTAGTGGAGAGACAATAAACGTTCCTTAACGTAGCAGCAAGAATTAAAAAGTTAGTGCAAAAAGTAATCCAGAAATGAATATTGTGCAAAAGAGCATTTACAGGTTGGTGTGTACAGTAGTCTGGTAGTGTAGATCAGTGTGTCTGTGCTTGTGTTGATTAGTCAGTCCAGTCTCAATGTTTTAAGGTAGCTGAGTTAAGAGTGATAATGTGTGTGTGTGTGTGTGTGTATTATCAGTCTAGTCCCTTTTTGTTGAGGAGACGGGTGGCTTGTTGAAAAAAAGCTGTTGCACAGTCTGGATGTGAGTGCCTGAATGCTTTGGTACCTTTTTCCAGATGGCAGGAGGGTGAAGAGTGTGTGAGATGGGTGTGTCCGATTAGCCACAATGCTGGTGGCTTTGCGAATGCAGTGTGTGGTGTAAATGTCCTCAGTAGAGGGAGGAGAGACCCGATGATCTTTTCTGTTGTCTATCCGCTGTAGGGTCTTGCGGTTCGATATGGCACAGTTCCCAGACAGTGATGCAGCTGCTCAGGATGCTCTCGATAGTTCCTCTATAGAAGGGGGTGAGGATTGGTGGTGGAAGCTGGGCCTTCCTCACTCTTCTCAGGAAGAAGAGACGCTATTGGGCTTTATTGTGCAGGGAACTGGTGTTGAGGGACCAGATGAGGTCCTTCTCCAGATGGACACCCAGGAATTTGGTGCTTTCGACGATCTCCACAGAGAAGCCGTTGATGCTCAGCGGAGAATGGTCGCTTCATGTCCTCCTAAAGTCAACAACCATCTCCTTTGTCTTGTCAACATTCAGAGACAGATTGTTGTCTTTACACCAGTCCGTTAGGCTCCGCACTTTCTCTCTGTATGCTGACTCATTGTTCTTGCTAATGAGACCCCCCACGGTCGTGTCATCAGCAAACTTAATGATGTGATTTGAACTGTGTGTCACTACACAGTCGTGAGTCAGCAGCGTGAACAGCAGGGGACAGCACATAGCCTTGTGGGGTCCTAGTACTCTTCCTCGCCGCAATGTTGTTCTGCCTGTCAAACCGAGTGTAGAAGTTGTTCAGCGCATCCGGAAGGGAACCGTCACCGTCACAGGTAGGTGATGTCATCCTGTAGTTAGTGATGGCTTGTAAGCCCTGCCACAAGCGCCGTGTCTCACCGCTGTCTCTGAAGTGGTTGTGGATTCTATGGGCATGTGCGCGCTTCGCCTCTCTGATGGCTCGGGACAGTTTGGCCCTTGCTGTTCTTAGGGCCACCTTGTCCCTCTCTCTGAAGGCATAGTCTCAGGTCCTCAGAAGTGCACGCACCTCCGCATTCATCCACGGTTTCTGGTTGGGTCGTGAGATGATGCTCTTGGAGACAGTGACGTCATCGGTGCACTTGTTGATGTAGCTGGTCACTGATGACATGTACTCCTCCAAGTCAGTGTAGTCACCGTAAGTTGCAGCCTCCCTAAACATGTTCCAGTCAGTGTTCTCGAAACAGTCCTGAAGAGCAGAGATGGCTCCTGCTGGCCAGGTTTTCACCTGCTTCAGAACTGGTTTTGAACGCCTGATGAGTGGTCTGTATGCTGGAATTAGCATAACAGAGATGTAGTCTGAGTACCCGAGGTGGGGGCGGGGCTCTGCCGTATATGCGCCGGGGATGTTTGTGTAAACAAGATCCAGTGTGTTTTCCCCTCTCGTTGCAAAGTCCACATACTAATGGAATCTTGGAAGCACTGACTTGAGATTTGCATGCAACAATAAATAGTCCATCCGGGTGTGTATTTAGCAATAGCGCTAGGTGGAATGTACACTCCGATAATGAAAACAGTGGTGAATTCCCGCGGTAAATAAAAAGGTCTGCATCAAACAGTCACAAACAGTCACCAGTGATGAGCAAAAACTAGAAACTAGCACAGAGTTCTTGCACCATTTCGTGTTGATGTAAACACATAAACCACCGCCGTGAGTCATATAGCACAGAGCTATATTTCTGTCTGCGCGAAACGAGGCTAGCACATCTAGCTGAATGGCGGCGTCCGGTACTGTCGCTGAAACATGTCTCCGTGAAAACAAAGACACAGCCGTCTCTAACCTCACGCTGTGTAGCCTACTGGTGTCGGATGTAGTCCAGTTAATAAACTGGACTACATCCGACACCAGCTCATGTAGTAGAGCTGGTGTAGGGACTAGGGACAGAGCCGGCCGACTAGGGTTTATTTTCAGCCTAGCACAGACTCCCGCATCTTCTACTTTTTTACAATTTTCTGCTTTTTACTTTGCCTAAAAGCAACAAGCGGAATCCATTCACTAACAAACAACCAATTGAGGTATGTTATCATGTCTAACATTCAGCTTGTTCAGTGTGTTATGTTATTAGTTAGCACCCTGACAGAGAAGAATGTAGCGTTATATAAGCACATGCTAAAACTAGTGAGAATTAGAGAGAGTGCGAGACCAACGTTATTTTTGTAGGGAAAAGTCTGGATGCCATAGCCAAAGATAGCCAGCCACCAACTCCTATATTAGAGCCCTTACAGAAAGGCAAGTGGGTGACGAATTGGCAGCATGCTCACTCAGCCAAAGATAATGCTAAGGCTAGCCCACCTCCACACTTCCAAGTGTCCAACAGATTTGCTTTCTTCAGTGCAGCACCTGCGGAGAAAGCTGAAAGAGATCTGGTTTTAGGAGACTCTATACTGAGGCATGAGGAAGGCTAGACCTTTAGAAGCACCAGCGACAGGGATTAGATATATCCCAGGATCCAGGGAGCCGGACATAGCATGTAATTTTTGGGCTTTGTGACAGCATAGGTTCTTGAAGATAGTAATACATTCTGGAGCTAACAATATACGCCTCGTTAGTCAGAGGTTAGTAAGAGTAACTTTACAGAGAAGTTATGTATAGTTTTAACCTTCTCTGTACATCCTGTTCGGATTCCAGGAGAAAATAACAGGAAACAGAACATTTACATGACATTTTACATATACAGTGGAACCTTGGATTACGAGCATAATTCGTTCCGGAAGTGGGCTCGTATTCCAAAACACTCTTAAACCAAATCATCATTTCCCATAAGAAATAATGAAAACTCAAATTATTCGTTCCACAGCCCCCAAAAATAAATACATAAAAAATAATTAATACAATCTATAAAATGAAAATAAAACAAATTAATCTACACTTTACCTTTAAAAAAAGTACAAATAAATCCTGACAGATAAGTGTTTCCATTGGTGCACGCACGCGCCTTGTGTGTGTGTGTGTGTGTGTGTGTGTGTGTGTGGTATTAGCCCCTTCCCTCGCCTCGTTTTACACAGTAACATTCCTCCTCCCTCTCCCCACCTCGCTTTTTCACAACAGTTTCACAACAAACACACGCACGCACACACACACAACGGAAACACCGTTTTAACAGGAAAAAAATAAATCTTTCTGAGACTGACATGAGCGTATATTAACAGACACACTTTTTAAGTTTTACAACAAGCGCATAAACACAGCGGAAACACCGGTTTAACGGAAAAAAAGCGAGACTGGCACGAGCGCATCCTAAAGGAATCACTTAAGTTTCACAACAAACGGACACACACACAAACACGGAAACACCATTTTAACAGGAAAAAAATGAAATCTCTCTGACCAGGCGTGAGCGCATACTAAGGGAATCACTGCTGTAAAGTAAAAAAAAAACAAAAAAAAACAAATGAACCAGCACTTTACCTTTGAAAAGAATCGCGACAGAGAAGAGTTTCTGTGTCTTTGTGAAGCCGGGAGGGGTGAAAAGGGGGAGAGAGTCTGTGCGTGTGTGTGTGTGTGTGTGTTTCAGTGTCAAATTGCGCATGCACGAGCAGAGTTTCTGTGTTTGCGAAGCCGTGGAGGGAGGGTGGGAGGGGGAAGGGGGAGGGGGGAAAGTGAGAGAGTGACGCTCGGTGTCAAAATAAGAGTCGCATGTGTGAAGCATGATACTCGGCGCTCGTAAACTAATACTTGCTCGGTTTCCGAATAAAAAATTATGTAAAATCTTTGCTCGGTTTGCGGAACACTCGTAAACCACGTTACTCGCAATCCGAGGTTCCACTGTACCATAAAGATGGCTTTGTTTGAGGACAAGCAGCATGAAGGAAAATGCTATATGGTATAAGTTTATTAAAATATAAAAACACAATGTACATCATTATATGAATAGGGAATTAAAGCCCAGAATGTTTTTTTTATTATTATTTATTTAATTATTTATTTATTTATATATATATATATATATCTTTTTATGCAGTACAGCATAAACGTTATAACAAATTCTATGTAGTTTTAAAACAGACAAAAAGTTGAAGGTAGACTTGCCTCAGTTGTTTTCCTCAAAGACTGTCTCCACACCACCATTTTACACAATATCTCTACGAAGATTATGAATCATTTAACTCCACCACACAAATATTAATGAACAAATATTAGTGTGTATGAAGTTCTAAGTTCTTGCTATTAGATGGAGGAAAGAGAAAGGAGGAAGGAAAGTTTTTGATTTTTGTCTCAGTTTTTTTGTTTTGTTTTGTTTTTAACTTTAGTCTCAAGTTTAGAAGCAGGAGCTTAGGATGAGTTTCTCAGAGGTTCATTCAGTCTGCTAAAGTGTGGGCTTTTGATGGTAAATACAAAGCAGACTGCAGGATTACTGAAAAAATGTTTAAAGGTAAAGAAAATGTTGCTGATTTGTAACATCACTGTTGTTGATGGTGTGAATGATGTAAAGCATTACATAACAGGAGCACAGAATGACTCCAATTATAAATAATAATAATAATAATAATAATAATATTTATTATTATTATTATTATTATTATTATTATTATTATTATCTCTGTAGTGTTTAGTGCAGCAATCCCCAACAACATGACATTGTTAGGGACCACCCCTAGAGGGCACTGTCCACTGGACTATTTTTAGTTTGTGTAGTTTTCTTTGTAGACTCAGTTTCCCAGAAGGCACCTCAGTCAGGTGATGACGGAGCTCACCTGAACCGAGGTAGCTCATTAGATCTGTTATAAAAAGCTGCTAGTTCTGGGAAACTGCGTCGAGCATTAATAATATCTAGTGAGCATTCCTTTTGTTTTGGTTTTGATTTAGTTTTAGTTTGTATTTGTTTTAAGTTGGCTCTAAATGGTTATGTTCTCAGTGCTGTTGTGTCTAGTTGTTTACCTTTTAGTATGTCCTTTGTCCTGTGTAAGTACTGTACTTGTCTCTGGTTCTGTTTCGTCTCAGTTCGTGTAAAGCTCCAAATCTGTGTAAATCTCTAAGTCTGTGTGTCGCTAAAGAGCCTGGTGTTAAGAGTTTGAGTTTTGTTTGTTTAGTTTCTTTGGTATTGTTTGTTTTGTGTCAAGAGACTCTTTTTTTGGTTAAAAAATCCTCTGCGCCTATGCTTGCCCTTTTCAGCGCATGGCAACAACAGCCGCAATACCATCTAGGTTCAAAACAGACATAAGACACACAAAGGAAATTACCAACTGCAACTTTAGCATAATTTTAACAACTTATTAAAACAAACAAACAAAAACACCTTTACAGAGCCATTATGGCGTTCATGATGTTGGCAAGGAAAACTGTAACTTTAAGTTACGAAGCTGAAAATTATTAGAAACCATCAGTTGCAGTGATAAGATTGAGGATTCAATGTTATCACAGAAGGATAAAGTCGATTAGTTCATTGGTTTATTAATTAATGCAGCATAAAACCTTAAAAAAAAAAAAAATATATATATATATATATATATATATATATATATATATATATATATATATATATTAAGGTTTTATGCTTAATCTTAAATGGCCAGATCTGTATATATATATATATATAGATCTGGCCATTAAGAATGCACGCTTTTTCCCGTGAGATCCCGCAATTTGGCACGCGATATGCCGCGAGATCCGTTAAGCAACATTCGGGAATTTAAATAAATGTGTTTTGCTTCACTGAATATCCGCCAGATGGCGCATGGAAGGACTTTATCTAAAAACCAGACAGAGTACAACGAAGAATTTTGTATAATTAGTTAGCCTAAAACAATATTGTGTCCAATGCTGAAGCAAACATGAATTTTATTTTGTTTTACAATAATAATATTTTATGATGAATGTGCGTATATGTGCTTCATATTATGTTCATAATGATGAAAAGAGATGCACTAAATTATGAGGCGCCGTATAGGGCTTAAATCAAACTTCACTCATGCACACATGCACACGGAACACTTGCATACACATGTATGAAACAGTCACACATCTGTATATACTACTAACTGCTCACACAACTACATATGAAATCCGCACACACACCTATGAGACGCGCGCACATATACACAAACCTTCCGCGCACACACACCTATGAGATGCATGCACATATACAGTAATTATGCGAATGTCCTGATTCGTGAATATGTCTTCGTTAAAATGGAAAAATGTGTCGAACACCATCAGAAGACATGAATGAACAAATATAAACATGAAGTGCTTCTGGCTTTTTATATAAATAATCATCTGTTTTTTTTGCTGTTTGTGTCCAGCATTGAATAATTATTTCATCCATTATTTGAACACGGCTGGAAATAATAGCTGGAATGTGACTGTGGATTTATGACTGATATAAAGCTGTTCATCGGCGTGCGTGAACCCGCAGCTCGTACTTTCACTTTACAAACGGTGCAGACATACTCCCCCAGAAAGTCATCGCTTCTTGCAATAACGCAGATCAGAAATACATCATCTGTACATGAATATAAAGGAATATTTAAGTATATACGCAAATTTGTATTTCACTTAAATATTACAGATTAAAACAAGGAAAGTAGACGTGCTGAGCTTCAGTTCCTTGTGATGCGGACAAAAGGTCCAGGAAGGAAACGAGTTTCGTTATTTTACAAAATTTATGTATTACACTCAAAGTATCAAATCCAACTATGAAGCCTGATTTAATTGATACATTAAACATTTTATTTGTTTCTATTTATGGTTATAATTTGCTGCCGAAATACATTTTAGGCAGAGACGTCTGCTTGGTCTTGTTAATTCTTTTTAAACCCCTCAATTCTGCCAATTCCCCCATCAGTGAAACCGGCTTGATAACTTCACAACTATTGTGAATGAAAGGTGAGAAGAGGGATTACAGTAATTATACTGTATACTATAGAGGTCCGCTCTGTCTTGTTTATTCATCTAAACCCCCCTACAGTATCTGCCCAAATTTTATTTCCCCAGCAAATTAAATCAGACTTCATAGTTGGAGTTGATATTTTGAGTGCAATTCACAAATTTAATGAATATTTTCAAATACAGATTGACCTGTATATCCACTTGATAACTAGCGAATGCTTTAGTAAAGGGCTCTAAAACAGCGGCAATATGAATGGCAATGGAATATTACAGAATGTGAATGAAAAAATATTCATTATTTATTATTATGCTTACTTACTTAGAGAGATTCTGTTTGATGCAGATTGACCTGTATATCAACTTGATAACTAGCGAATGTTATTAAATGTCACTGTGTATGTATATATATATATATATATATATATATATATATATATATATATATATATACATACACATTTTTTTTGCTATGGTACCTTTACTAACATTTAAAACTATTTATTATAATAAGTGGTGCAGAGGTGTATAATAAACCAAAAAGATAAACATTATAATCATTATTTATCAACAACATCCATCCATCAATGCAGTATGTTTGCATTTTAATCGATAAATCTCATGCATTTATCACCTTTTGATCAAAACGCTGCCTTTTGTAAAGTGAAACTGCGAGCTGCGGTTTTGAAAGGAATTGTAGATTAATTTTAAAGCCCGATTTAGGGCATCTCATTTCATTATTATAAACATAATTTATGAATTACACTCGAACGGGCGGTAGCGCACTGATTAGACTACGTACAGTAGGCTCAACATATCAGAGCCCAAGCCTCATTTAAATAAAAATTTAAATTAACAAATATTGTAAGTAAACATCAGTAGCACAAAAAAAAATAGTAGAGAAAAAATATATAAATAGATGCCGAATTATTTTTTAAGGTGTGCCAGCTGTCACTATTCTTATATTGCTCTTTGTCAGGGTAAATCGTTCAGTGAAAACCCCATAAAATTCCATATACTGTAAATAGGTACTGTACATCTGTATGAATAAACCGAGATGCCCACCCCCGTGAAAATGGCGAATTCAGGGAAAGGCTGAATGGCTTAACCACTGCAGAGATAGTTAATCAGCCTTAGTTTTCACTACTACTATTAATGATAATAATACTGAATGGAGAAAGCACAGTCAAATAAGTAGGAGAGGAGAGTATTGCAGGAGAGAATAAAATGAAAAATAAATACATATCAGTTGTGGGAGATTTTTCTCCTACACTAGTTACAGTTGCCTTAATTACAAATGTTACACAAAAACTTTAACTTTAAAAAGAACCAAAGAAAAGACTCCGGACTCCTTGTAGATCTAGATGAAGCAAGGCAGGATTTATTGCAGCAATAAAACCAAGTGAGCCAGCTTAGCAATGCCTAGGTTGTGTACCCATGCATCACCAAAATCTGACTGAAGTGTACTGTGACATGGTCACTTCTTTTAAACAGTTTGCAAGGGGAGGAGCGCTCACGTAGCCCCCTCCTCTGTACATTTTTTCTTATTTCTTAACAAATTATTAACCCATTATAATCCAACTTTTTCCCATATTGTCACCCATTGTAATTACATTTTCTCTTATCTTGTTTGCTTACGTCATATACCTCGTCATCTGACTCCATATCTTTTCCCCAATATAATCTATTTTTTTTTCAAATAATTTTCCATTATCTTTACACTAAGTTTGTTTATTATTAATAAAATATAGGGGCGGCTCTTATTTTACTATATATTCTTAGTTGTTCTGGGTTACTCTACAGTTCTCAAAAGACAGGCCATGGGTAAGCATCTCTCTCGCACTCATTTTAATTATTTGTCTTATTTTCCTAATTTATTGTATTTACGTATTCTATTTTATTGTTATAGCTAAACGCAACTGCCCAAGCACTGAATACATCCCTTTGGACGACTCGGACAGCCAGGACAGTTTAGAGCAAAACTCCTTTGAGGATTACACTCCTAATGAACCTGTTGCTGACCGAGCCTCAGTGAGTTTTTGCCAAAATTAGTCTGATGGATCTTTGACACAATTTCTTCATAAGAACGGTCTTACGTATGTCAGGAAGGATGACTCCGGGCCTGGTCCTTCTAAGAGACTGCGTCCGGAGGCACATAGCTCTCCTTTGCTTTCTTCCTGTGCAACCAGAGTCTAGTACTCCAGCCCAGTCTCTCTTAAGGCCTTTTGGTCTAAGAATTGTCAGTACTCAGACTGATTTTAAAGTGTCTGTTGGTACCCAAACTGATTTTCCTGAAGCGCCTACACCACTTCTGAATCGTGGTATTTCTGTTTTTATTCCTCACAATGATCTTCCCATCAATATGGTTCTGGGTCAGAGAAGGCTTGATATTTAATTTCTTATGCCTTTTGTTATTTGATGCCTACCCAGTCCCCCTATTTTGTTGTACTTCTTTATGTTGGGCCTTATACTTTGTATTTCTATTTCATTCACTATGTAGGTGCACATGCTATTTTATTTTGTGCCTACTCATATTAAACGTATTATTCATTAAGCTAAATGTGTGTCCTTTGGTTATTTGTCTGTGTCCCTTTAAATTTGACATGCCTGCACATGTATCCAACCCCTGTGACATCACAGTTAAGATCACCCCATGTCTGAGGAGATTACCTCATGTCTGGCGCTATTGGCATTACATAATGTCTAGGGCTACATGATATCAGCTGACATTTCATCATGTCTAGGGACATCAGGTACTTTTGAATACTCAGGGTACAAAGATTACATCATCTCTTGGGTCTGTTGGTACACACTGTCCACTAAGCATCTTACATCCAAGATGGCTACCTGTCTAGAGTTCATTTGAGTTCATGCTGCATGTTCTTGCTACTGTGACATCACACTGTCCTTGGCTCACCTCTGTCTCCTTACCCTACCTCTATGTTCTTTTTACTAAGATTAATAGTTTTCTATCATATTGTTGCATGCACAAGTATATTTAATTAAAATATGCTCACATATTTCCCCCTCTGTGACTTTTAAGTCACATAAAGAAAAATAAAGCAAGGGAAAAGCAAGTGCTTACCTACTAACTTACATATTATACTAACTTAATACTTCATTTATAAGCCTTACATGTTACTTCAGAGAAAGAAATAAACAGAAAAAAAGGAATAAACCCTACATATTGAACCTTATTACGAAAAGAAACCTTACTTAACCTTAAACTATTGCATGCAAAAATTACTAAATTAAATTTAAACCATTAACTCAAAGGAAACTTACTAAATCAGTGAAATGAATCTTAAAACTCACATATTACTCACATATTACCCCCTCACCAAACATCAGTCTAAGAGAGATAAGCAAATGATGACTAAACTTAGCATAAACTAATATATGAGAGTATAATAAGCAAGCAATTGGTTAAATACGAAGAGTCCAGAGGTGGGCGAAAAAACCTTACGTATAGCCAATTTAGAAGGAAAAATTCCCACCTTGCCAGCTTTTTTGTGCTCTACAGTGCATTCACCACCAGGACTCGACTTCTGTACAATACATATATAACAAAGACATTTGAAACCATTAAAGCCATTTAAGCACTCCGTTACGGTCCCTGTAAATCAAGCAGAGCGTGTCAAGACTTTCAGTTCCTTCTTCAGTCCATGCCTTGCGATCCTCTTCAGTAAATTCAATTACGTGCAGGTTCTTATAGCTCATCAGCTGTGATAGTGGAATTCGGTTCATCCTGCCTGTCTCCTCGCGTAAGAAGTCTAGCCAGACTTCATCAGCGTTCGGAAGAGCTTCCAGCGCACGTTGCAAAGTGGTTGGTGTATCTGTCCATAAAATGTCATCTCCCAACATTACTTTAGTTATGGTCTTATCTGCTGCCATGTAGACATCGTCGAATTCAATTACCCCACAGATATCATATCCAACCCAATTCTCTTCAATCCCAATACCTCTATAGAGGCCTAGCTTCAGATGTCTTCAAAGCTGATATGAAGTTGTTTCCAGACGAAGTCCTCTGCTTATGTCCAGGTCAAACGTCTCCTGTCTCATTGACTTGATCCATTTGAAGTCTCTTGTCAAGACATTGGCCATCGCGATGAACTTCTTAGTCCCCATCGGACGGTGTGGGAACCAGTCAACCAGATCGTGTCTCAGGTCTGCCCATCTTCTCGTTGGGGTCTGTTCCCTCCATGCATCACGGCAGACTGTACAGGAAACTATCCATCGTGGGTCAGGTACCGGTTCCATCCTGCATACATACGTGTATAACAGAGACAGGACAAAAGTACAACAAAGACACACAAAACACATTTCTTCTGCTAATACTACTTTTTTCTCTGGTATAGTTTCTTCAAAACATTAAGTGTGTTTGATTAACATACTATGCTAAATAATCTCAGTATACATGTAATTAATAAATATACAGTCATTTTGTCCATCATGTAGCAGCGCCAATCTTTTGTGTTCACTTCATTTCCACGTAAATGGAGTCTGCCTCCCAGTCTTCATCTGGTGGTGTTCGTTCGTGATATTCCACAGTCATTGTATATTGTCCCACCATTCTTTGAATGCTTGCTCTCGCCAGGGGGATAACGCAACATGACAATATGAGCAGAATTCCCAGTACTATCAAAATAATTGTCCCTAGTTTCACAAGTAATCCATACCAAGTTGAAGGGTTCAGCCAATCAAACCAGGAAGTCCATGCATTATTCCTCTGTACGTCTTGAATGATTTTAACATTTTCGTCTCTCATGTCCCTCATGGCTCTTAAAAGCTTAGTTATGTTACCATCTGGGCTTGTGTATCTTGGAATGTATATACATCATTCTTCTCCAATTAAGGCGCACACTCCTTGTTGAGGTGCCAACATCGTGTCCAGGACGAATCTATTCTGTGTAGTCATTAATGTATTTTTATCCAATTGTTCCTGAACCAGTCCTAAAACTCCTAAAGTATGATTCCAAAATCTTTGTTGATTGTAATAAAGTAGGTTAATCCACCTTGCATTTTTTGACATTTGAACCCATGGCAAGAATATTGTTGTGAATGCTCCTCCTACCCTGTTTATAGTCTCATACTCAGTTGGTACACCAACTGGAATACCATCCCAAGTCACTGATAGTCCTCCATCTCTATCAAACTCTTTCCATGCCGATATTTCCTCTCCAATCGTTTTCACAAACTTGTCTTCATGTTTATTCCGTCTGTGTTTCTTGCCATATAGTCCTATTACAATTAAGTCTCCTTCTAATAGTACTGGAGCACAACACCCACCCCAGTTATTTGGTAAAGTTTGTCTAACTATAGTTCCACCACAGTACCAGAATATGTCTGCTAGCGGTGTTGTACCAGCGCTTAAATCTGGTTGTTGTACTTTTACTATCTCACTGCATGTCAGACTGTCTGTTTTATTGTCGCATATCTGGTGCATTTCTATGAAAAATCCTGCTGCTGGCTGTGTTTCATTGCAACTTGGTGATAGATCTCCTATTTCAATGCTTCCATTTGAGTAGATGCATAAAGGATAGCGTTGCTGTGTAGGTGTTATTTCTCTTTGTACAGCATCTAATGTTCCTACAGGTTGATATAAACATTTGCTTATGTTTTGCATCCATTCAGGGCCATAGTGTATAGCAGCTGAATGCAAAAGACAGCTAATAGGGCACAATTGTTCACTGTATATTGGATTGTCTATACATTCCCTTGTTCCATGTGTTATCACCACATGTGGGGGTCTATTACTTCTATCATGACACACAATGCAGTCTCGCGTGGTTACGGACTCAGCTGTAAATTTCAACCATTGGAAGAACATGTCATTCTGCTTGATTCTGCTTGATTTTTGGGAGATTTCTTTGTTATCTGCGGAATTATTGTTACATGTGTTGCTGATTCGGCATCTCATAATCTGGACTGGTCGGGTGCTTTTCCATAGCATCCCTTCCATCCTGCTAGTGAAACACATACTCCTCTAATTTCGCCTTCTATTGAATTCTCAAATGCGCACCAACCGTTGGATCTTGGTACAGCCTCTATTAGTCCATCTAATGCTGCCATCTGTGCTTTACGCCAATATGCCTTTTTCCTCATTTCTATGTAAATGCGCACTCTTTCTTCTGGGCGTTGTGTATTATCGACTTCTATTTGGTAGGTTGCTTCCCAAAATCCTGTTCTTTCCCCACTGTCCAATCCAGCTACTATTCTAGCTCTAGTTATTGTAGCTAATGCACAATGTATTTGTCTCTCTTCATTAGTCCATTTTGGTTTGTTTCTCTCGTTCCTAGTAGCACCACTGTTAATTAGACCAATCATGAAGAGGATTCCTATACCCATAGATCCCCTTCATTTCAGGAGGCAATAAGAGGGTGGTTACTCCATTTGGATCACAACGGTGACACGTGGGACTATGGCCAAATAACCTACACAATATATTTCTTTGGGGGTTTTTCGTTGGGTATGTTGGTTAAACTGTAGTTGGTTTAAATAATTTACTCACTATCTGAGCCAGCGTTAACTTCTAACTGATTTAGTCACTATCCAAGTATTCTACAACTCTAGGTGTGGGATCTTCTTTTGACTGTCTATGTGCAGTTTCAATTCTGGCACGTCTGTGCTCTCGCTGTCTAACTTGGGTTCTTGTTCTAAGAGACGGTCCTCCTTGTTCTGCTTCTGCTTCTTCTTCTTCAAGCTCTGCTTCCCAATCTTGTATATCTTCTTGGGGCCACTCCGGCCAGTACCCTTGTTCTCCTTCTTGTTCTTCTACCAACGGTAACCCTTCAGTGTACCCATAAGGATCTGGTGCTTGTTGCCTGGGCCTTGTGTCGCTCTCCTGGGAACCTGATTTCAAACCTGAACATCCTGCTCGGGGAGACTCTTCAGCATCTTCCTGAGGTTCCCTGTCCCTTACCTGGTCTGGGTTTGGGGCCTTGCAGCAATTATTTAAATGGTACCATACATCTTTACCTTGGACTTTTACTGCAGTTGGAGTTGCCAACACCACCTTGTATGGTCCGTCCCTTCTAGCTTCGTTCCACCTTCTTTTGAATACTCGAATAAACACCCAGTCACCAGGTAGCACAGTTCTCTCCTCTATGTCCTCTTCCTCAGCATCATCACCTGGATCAGCTACCCTCGGTCTGGTGTTGTCATGTATTGTGGCTCCCTTAACCTTGTGTATTTCAGATAAGTGTTTCACATAGTGATCAAGCTCACTCTGTAGTTGTTCAAGTGTGGGGCCTTTATAGGGCCCTCGAACAAAAGATGTAAGCATAGATCTGCCAGTAAGCATTTCGTGCGGTGTTAGATGTGTGTTGCGGTTAGTTTACGATCTCATGCCCATCAAGACTAATGGCAAAGCTTGAAACCAATTCATACCTGTGTCTGCACATATTTTAGGCAATTTCATTTTCAGAGTTCCATTTGCTCTCTCTACCATCCCCTGAGATTGGGGGTGGTACACACATCCAAACCTGTGCTTGATGTTTAACCACTGAGTCACTTTCTGTACTATATTGTTTGTGAAGTGTTTACCATTGTCTGAACTGATTGTGTCTGGGATTCCAAGTCTTGGTATCACTTCCCTACACAGGAATTTTGCTACTGCCATTGCATCTTCCTTAGCTGTTGCTATAGCTTCTACCCATCTGCTAAAT
This sequence comes from Clarias fuscus, assembly GCA_030347435.1. NCBI lineage: Eukaryota > Metazoa > Chordata > Actinopteri > Siluriformes > Clariidae > Clarias > Clarias fuscus. The sequence goes on along the minus strand of CM059225.1, from coordinate 9,313,770 downwards.
CTATCCACAATCACTAGGATGTATCGTTTTCCTTGTATTCTGGGTTCCCCCATGTCCACATAGACGAACATTATATGCCTAAACGGCCCATCTGGCTCTGGGATATGTCCTATTGGTGATGTGAAGTGTTTTCTAAGGTTATATCTAGAGCATATGTCACAAAACTGTGACAGTGTTCGATGAACCATAGGACCTAGATAAGGCGACCACCATGTCTTTTGGATTCTTCTTATTACTTCTCCTCTTGCTACGTGATCGTTACCATGAGCTTGCTTTATCAAGGTTATGAGAAAGTTTTGTGGAGCTACAAAACGCCCATCTGCACTTTGCCACACATTAGTATCATTATCTTTTGTTGCTGCTCTTGTTAACCATTTATGAATTTCTTCACCTGATGCTGCTGCCTGCATGTCTGCTAGTGAGGATAAGTCTGGTGCTGGGGGTGCGTAATCTTCTGGTATAAGTACTAATCTTTCTTCAGATTCTGGACTTGAGCTTGAGCTTGAGTTTGAACTTGAGTTTGCACTTGAGCTTGAGCTTGAACTTGAGCTTGAACTTGTGTTTGAGCTTGAGCTTGAGCCTGAACTCAAGCTTGAACTTGAACTTGGCCCTTCATCAGGGTTAACACTTGACTCTGGTGAACTTGGTTCATTGTCTGTTTGTGCTGTGGATTCTGGCATCATGATTGCCTGATTTACTGCTGCTTTCTTAGCTGCTTCATCTGCTGCTTCATTTCCGTCACTGACAAACGTACCATCTTTCTTATGTGCTGCGCATTTTACTATAGCTAATCTGGATGGTAGTTTGATTGCACCTAACAAGTCTGAAATTGCTTCTACATGTACTACTGGTGTTCCGTCTGCTCTTTTGTAACCCCTTTGTGCCCATATAGGGCCATACAAATGGCATATTCCATACGCATACGCTGAGTCTGTGTATATCGTACATGCTTTTTCTTCTGCTAGTTTACAAGCACCTGTCAAAGCGATTAATTCAGCTAGCTGGGCTGAACAGGGTTGTGGCACATGTTCAGCTTGTACTACTTTGAAGGCTTTTCCATCTAAGTCTGGTGTTACTATTGCATAGCCTGCTTTATTGCTATCCCCATCTCTAAAAAATGACCCATCTACAAAGAATATACAATCTCATGGACTCTGGTGAACTGGTATGTTTAGATGCTGTCCTCCCCACTCTCATTGTTCACTCAGGTTTGTTGACGGTGAGGTGATTGGTTGCTTTACATCTCAGGGAGCCCTCATGTTTGTGTTTCCTTCTGGCTCTCCCTTTTAGTTATGCTGTTATAGTTAGTCCTGCCGGAGTCCCTGCTTGCACTTTGCACTAAATATACATTCACCTTATACATGTTGACTGTGACCATATCTAACTGCCATCTCTCCTTATTTTCTGTTCTCTCCTTTTCTGGTCTCTCCTCCCTCTCTCTCCCTCTCTTCTTTCCCTCTCTCTGTTTCACTGTCGAGCTATACATGTTTCACTCCTGAGTTGCCAGTGATCCAGACCCCTCTGCCCTCTGGAGCCGTCTAACCCATCCTGGAGTCCTGCTTCTGGTTGGAGATCTCGTTGCATGGATGCCCCGTGTGGTCTGCCTGGATTCGTGTGGTGGCTGGGGATGGTTTCCATGAAGACTGTCCTGTCATCGATTGATGCTCTGGGGACCTGTGACTTCAGTTGTTCGATAACTCAGGACCGGAATCCCCTACAGTCTACCTGAGCCTCCGGGAACAAACTGGACTCCTTTTAATTTTAATTTTAACACATCTCCTGTTATACTGAACTTCCAGTCTTACACATTATTATGCTGAGCAATCCCTGCTATCTGTTATCACCCAGATGAGGATGGGTTCCCTGTTGAGTCTGGTTCCTCTCAAGGTTTCTTCCTATTACCATCTCAGGGAGTTTTTCCTTGCCACCGTCGCCCTCGGCTTGCTCACCAGGGACAATCTTATGATTTTGATTCATATACATTGCATAAAAACTGACTTCTTTTTATTGTGTAAAGCTGCTTTGCGACAATGTCAATTGTTAAAAGCGCTATATAAATAAAATTTACTTGAAATTGACTTGACAATCTGGGTGTGAGAGAGGTTGATTCTCTAAATCTTGACGCATCTTCAGATGTTCTGCTGACACTAGATGACAATCGTGGGGATCTCCCTCTGCTGGGGTCATCATGCGATCTGCTGGATTTACTGTCTGACACCTTCTTATAGTCAATTCAGGTGTAGAGAGTATTACATCATATCCTGTTCTTCTAGCATTTGTAATTACAAACGATGGGCTAGTCAGGAGTGCATGCAATGCGTGGGTGGTGTACATTACAACAGGATGTCCCATAGTAATTGATGAGGCTTTTTGATAAGCAAAGGCTGCAGCTGCCACACCTCGGTAGCAGGGTGGCATGCCTTTTTCAATATTATCGAGCGCTGTACTATAATAAGCAATTGGTTGCTTACTAGGCCCTTGTTGTTGAGTCAGAACCCCTGTGGCAAAACCTCCACGCTCCAAGACATACAAATGGAATGGCTTATTATATTCTGGACTAGCAAGTGCTGGTGCTGTACAGAGTTCTCTTTTTAGCTGTTCAAACGCTTCTAGTGCTTCAGGTGTCCATTCTAACACTGCACTATTCTTTGTTTGTCCAGCTATTTTGACTATTGCTCTCAAGAGTGCTGTTTTTAATGCAAAGTCACAAATCCAGTCCCTACTAAATCCTACCATGCCTAAAAAAGATAGCATCTCTTTTACAGTTCGTGGTTTAGGAGCATTCATTATTGCTTCTATGTGTTCAGGAGATATATGCCTAGATGTTCCTTCCAGCACTCTGCCTAGATATTCTACCTTCTCTTTACAGAATTGCAATTTTTCTCTGCTAACTTTGTGTCCATTTTCAGCTAATACTGTCAAGACTCTTAATGAATCTGTTTCACATTGCTCTTTTGTTGGGCTACAAATCAGTAGGTCGTCACAGTACTGAATCATAGTACTTTCGATATTTAACGAGGCTAGATCTTGAGTTAGTACTCGGTTAAATATTGATGGACTTTCACAGTATCCCTGGGGTAAACGATTGTAAGTTAGCTGTCGTCCCTCGTATGTAAAGGCAAACAAGTATTGTGATGCTGGATGTAGTGGAATACTAAAGAATGCTGAACATAAGTCTATGACAGTGTACCACTGTGTATCTTCTGGTATGTTGGACAACAATGTGTGTGGATCAGGCACTATAGGCAATTCTGCTTCTACAATTTGGTTTATGGTATGTAAATCATGCACAAGTCTCCATTTGTCTGAGTTGGGCATCCTGACAGGAAATATAGGAGTGTTACAAGGACTTTTAGTAGGAGTTAATACTCCAGCTTCCAGTAAGCCATCTATAGTAGGTTTAATCCCTGCTACAGCTTGAGGTGTCAATGGATATTGACACCTCAAGTCTTTGGTAAGGTACAGATGTAGCAACTCCAAACAGCCAGGGTCGGGCAACTGACGTGTGAATGGCTTATGGCTGGCGGATGGCTGACGTGTGGCTGTCGTGAATCCCCCCCTCCTTCTCCTGCCAGAAGGCGTGTCCAGATTTCACAGTAAACACGCCCATTGAAGCCATATTTATTCATTTACCGTCCGCCACCACTAGATGGCGCTTTGTTCTCAAGAAGACGTTAACAGAAGCCAGCAATTTAGCTGCTGAGTAGCAATCACGTGATTTTAACCCTCCGCCCCCCCGCCGGACTGACGCTAGCAACCTGCAATATGGAGATGAAGATGACAGTTTAATGGACTTCTTATTCAGGGTAAGTGGTGGCTTTTTTATATAAAATTTGGGTGTTAGTTTAGTTCCCAGTTTAATAATTATTTTTAATTGGCCGATTTGAAAATCACTGTCAGCGCCTGCAACAGTCAGATGTAACTTTAGGTAACTTAATCATCTGTTTACCAAGTCTGGAGTTACATCTTACTGTCAGTGTCACAAAACTCACAACGTCACGCTCTCACTCACAAAGACGCTAAAACTTCGGAAATACTATTAACTTCGGCTGCACTACCCGAGAAACTAATTAATATAGTTTTGTGAGCTCGGTGTATTTTTATAGGAAGAGTGTTTGTGTCCTCTGAAAATTACTGAGAGAATCTGACTGAGTGTTCTCTGGATTTAGATAAATTCAGCATTTTGGAGGGGGGGGGGGTGGGGGGGGAGGAGTGAGTTAATCTGCAGTTGGGATTAGGTGTACCGGAGCTAGCAAGCTAAACTCTCATAACCATGTTTGTCTTATTATGGCGTTATATTCCTGTCACAATTCTGAGCGCGTGGTTTGACATTTTGAGAGCAGACAAAGCACTCTATGCACGTGCAGTGCCTCCACTGCGCGTTCAACAGCTCAATTCTGCACGTGCAGTGTCTCCCTGGCTCGCTCAACATGTTCTCAGCACACGCGCGACTTCTCGATTGTGTGCGCGCTCGACTCTGCCTGTGCGCTTTCGTCAAAGTGGGACGAAACCGCGGGACCCGATTGAGGCGCCCTGGGCGGACCAACGGACAGCGGATCCGCGCTGCGCGATCCACTGGACTGCGCAAATAAACCAGTTCATTTCTGCGCTGTCCAGATTGTCCGTTGCGCTGTCCGTTGCGCCGGGCAGATATTTGGTCCGTCTAGGGCAGCTCAATCGTCCCACTTTTGATGTGTTTGGCTTCCCATAGTCCAATGTAACAAAACTGCCACAAAACCAACCAATCACAGACTTCCACACACTACTTCTGATTGGCTGTTCCTTCTCTATCAGCTGGCACTATCGACCGCATAACGGAAGCGTTGTAAATAAAGGTTTATAAGTAAAGCGACCGAGTTGCCCGATTTGAATTTTAGTCCATTTTTAGTCCATTTAGTCCAACGATGAGCTATATGGATAATTAGATAAGTAAATAAAAACACACAAAGGACAAACGAAACTAGTATATACTAATACTTCATTGAATAAAAAATAAATACTATAATATTTGTTTATGAAATTTATATTAATTTATAACTTAATTTACAATGCCTCGCTTATATAATATCCTTTCATTTGTATATAATTATATATAATAATATAATTTTAATTTCTTATAATTTTCTTTTGATTTTGTAAAGCTACTTTGAGACAATGCCCATTTTAAATTATCTTGTTTTCTTTAACCAGAGCTCTGCAGTGGAGGATTGGCTCAGAGGGGTGACGGCTGGCCTTTTGGAGCTACTGAAGGGTCATGAACGACCTGGAGTCTACACATCGGGGGAAACAAAGGAAGTGTTTGAAAGTTTTTTATAAATTGGATACTTTAATAATAATTAAAAAAAAAACAGATAGAGACTGATAAGCAGTTGGTGATACAACTTCTATTCACCTGTTTTTATACAAATTACTGTTTTAACTTTGAAGAATAAAGTTTTTTTTTTACATCATGTTTGTGCGTTTTAATTGTTGGGGTATTGTTAGGCCAATTTGTTTTGATAGATTTTTTACTTGAACCAACTACATCAATTGGCTAAAATATGAGACAACTTTGTTTTAAATAGTCAAAAAGTTGGGCTATAAAATAAATAATAATAATAATAATAATAATAATAATTATTATTATTATTATTATTATTATTATTATTATTATTATTATGGTCATAGAAACAAACAACCATTGAACATGTGAGTCATTTTCTCAATATAAATAAATGATTGGGTTTTAAAAACTACATCAACAGAACAAAGACAAACTTGGGAGAAGTGTAGGGGGAGAAACCTCAACAGAGAATGTACTGACTTACATGGTGCAAATTGCTCTGTGTGTGTGTGTGGGGGGGGGGGGGGTGAACTGCAGTATAGTACTTGAAATCAAAGACGCTTCACACACACACACACACACACACACACACACCTCCGCAGCGCACACACTGGGGGAGGGGCGGCAACTATTAACGACATACGGGGGTTGGACAATGAAACTGAAACACTGGCCAGTTTAGTGCTTCATGGCTAAATTTGCCCAGCCTGGTGGCCAATCTTCACTGATTGCACATTCCAGCAGTAAGAGCGGAGTGTGAAGGTTTCATTAGCAGAGTAATAGACAAATTGTTGCTGCGCGTCTTGCTGCCGAATCTGTGACCAAGACAGCACGTATTTGTGATGTATCAAGAATCTCTGTGTTTTTTGGGATTCTTTCGACTCGCCGGCGCACAAATGCATTTGTGTTAAAGCCAACTGATAAATCCAGGAGCAGACACACACACACAGACACACCTCTCCATTAACAAACACAGCTTTAGTGTACAGTACAAACGTAGTGTGTGGGGATTGAAAGATTTCCCACTGTGTCTCCTCATTGTTTTTCACTATCATTCTTAGTACGTTATGAAGTCCGGTGATTAAAATGGTGTGTGTGTGTGTGTGTGTGTAACCCCCCAGCCTACGCGAAGAATACCTCATTTACAAGACAAAAGACGGTCAGAGGTGTGAATGCACGTCTCTGCTTTCCTCTGCAGTGTGTGTGTGTGTGTGTTCGTGCTTTAGGTTCTTTGGGGTGGTGTGTCCTAAATTCAATCTGACTGAATCCGTATAAACACCAGGTTGGGAAAATCATGTTTGAGAAAACGACACATTCTGTATCTGAAAAGCTGAGCTTGGAAGTGAAACTCAGGGTCACTCTGGGTCACTCTGATCACTCAGGGTCACTCTGATCACTCAGGGTCACTCTGATCACTCTGATTCATGCATATTTCCTCACACATTTCATTCTCATTTATTTAATTGTCTTTTAATTCTCTAAAGCTGCTTTGCGATAGTAACCGCTGTTAAAAGTGATATATAAATAAATCCGATATTACTAAACAAATCCTGGAGCCTGTGCGGTGTGTGTGTGTGTGTGTGTGTGTGAGAGAGATCTCCTCTACGACGTGTGCGTTATGTGATTAATACAACTGATAAGTTTCTGTAACATGCGGTGTAAGATCACAGGAGCGTTACAGGATATTAATAAAACGAAGTATATTATATGTGTTTTTTTTTTGTATATATTTACATGTTCAAACAAAACGTGATTTTCAGAGTATATCATTTGTTGTATCATCTGATTACAGCATTGGCTGATTTTGTGATTGAGACCCAGGGGTTACATTGAAATATTTTTTATTAGTAGTAGTAAGCCAGGCTTTAGTAAGCTAGGACAAATCACGATATAAGCCCTCTCTCCCTCGCACACACACACACACGCGGACACAAACAGCACATGAAATCGCGTAAAACAAAATGAAACTAGGGCAAAAACTAAGTGTACTGTAGACATTGGCTGATTTAGTGATGGTTGAGACCCATGGGTTTAATTTACATTACAACAATTTTATTATTATTACTAGCAGTAGTAGTAGTAGTAATCCACAATATAAGCTCTCTCTCTTTCACACACAGCACATGAAACTGGGTAAAACCAAATTAAACTGGATCGCCTTGCAATACAGCGGCTTTAAGCATTTCACCACATGAGAAGTTCTGGGGTTCGCTGACTGTGAATGTGCGGCTCTTTGTCCACAGGTGTGAAGTTGCATCGTGTTACTATGCGTCGCTATACTGTACATTGTAACACACTATGTTCAAGAAAAAAAACATTCTTAATTACTCATGACCTCTCGTAAGAATGAAATGATTATAGCCCATACTTAGCTGAGTTATTTATTTATGTAAAACATACTGGTGCAGCATTAAAATACATTTCGGCTGACATTCTAATGTTTTTATATTATTATTTTGAAAGTATATGAGAGTGGCACTGGCAGTGGCCCGATGTCTTATGCATGAAAGGTCTGAGCATTAAAGCATCATTAGGGACCGGTACTCTGTACTGTATACTGTATATCTCCAAAATGACACGCTTGATTTAATCATAAAAAATGTGTGGACAATGCAAGAACTGCAGTTAACTGAATCAGTCACTGCACCACCTGGCGGAATTATACAGCATTGCAACCATCTTATTAGAACAACGCAAGGGGGCGTTTATGGGGCGTGGCTTCATTCACTGCGTCATTGCGGGGGATCACGTTCCATTCACGGACACTTCAAGGAATTCTAACGGATAGTTAAAGGTCCCTTCACGGACCAGCCGGCTATTTGAAACTGCTTCATCTGTAATGTTGCATTTGGTCTTATTTTTATTAAGGCTTGTCCTCCAGACTTAACTAATCCTACATCTGTTGAATGTCTTGTCCATAATTTTTCTGGAATTGTTTTCAGTAGTTCCTCCTCTAATGCTGATTCCTTTTCATCTATCTGCTCTACCATCTTAACTGTCATTTGTGTATGCATTGACAATGGAGTGTTACACATCCCCCTCTGAGGGTGTGTTGACAACGTCATGTTCCCATCTATTTCTGTGTGTGTTGCCCTCACTCTTTCTATTCCTGAAAAGTTTATTTTCAAAAACTTTTGATCTTGTGAAATATGTACAGAAGGATTAGGGGTTTGTTCCCACTTAGTCACTTCAGCCGCTTGTTTGACCATCAATCCTAGCTCTTTGGATTGTGCTTTTTCCCCCACCAGTAAGGAGATGTGGGGTGCTGTGTTTGGTACTTGATGCCAGTGTTCTATTTGTTCAGTCAGATGTATACTGATGGCTGCTCCTGGAGCGTCTACAATTATATCTCCTAGTACCACATCAGAGACTGTGTTCTCCATCACGTCTGACCATAATTGTGCATATTCTTCATCTTGGCTTCCTTGGTCATAGTGCATGGTACAGTGCAATGGCAAGGTCGCTCTTTTACAATCTGGTCGTCGTTGTAGGATCCATTCTTCCCATAAGTTCTGTGCATGTTGAGATCCCTTGCCTGTGCACAACAGCCAATATACTGGATCCAAGTTACTGGGTTTTTCTGCAATCTGTAAGAACTGTCCTATTGTTACATACAGTCCTTTAGCATTACATTGAATTTTTGCTTTAAGTTTGCACAATAAATCTCTTCCCAGTAAATTAACTGGAGTAGTCGGTGAGAATAATAAAGGAGCTGCTACAGTGGTGTCTTCTAATGTTATTATTTGTGGCTCCGTAAAATGCAATAACTGTGATTGTCCCGAGAAGCCTGTGGTTTTTATCGTATTGCTTGAGAGAGGGAGCTGGGAGCCTTCACGTCCTATACATGAATAAGTAGCACCTGTGTCAATCATAAATGGAATTGGTTGTGAATTATTTATAGACACCATCACATTTGGTTCTTGTTGTGGATGCAGTGTTGAGACATACTGCATCTGCTCCCCCTCTGGCTCCTCTGGGCCTCGTCAATTTCAATTTTGGGTGGGTCCCATCCAGGGACCTGCCCACTGATTTTGGGGTTGTCCTTGAGTACATGTTCCAGCAGGTTGTCTTGGACCAGGAGGTCCCATATTCCCTTGAGGTTCCTGTCCTGCTCCATATGGTCCTTGAGGTTGTGGTCCATTTTGCATTCCCCAAGTCATTTGTGGACAGTTTCTTCTAATTTGTCCTACTCCTCCGCATTGCCAGCACTGATTCGGGCCCATTTGCCCTCTGGCATTCATTCTAAATTGCTGTCTTCTTGGTTGCTGTTGGAATGGTCCCCTTTGTCTCCTGCCTCCAATAGGCCCGGGGCCCTGTCTTTGCCACCTCATGGTTTGCTTTTGTCCTTGCTGGTTTCCATATGTTGGAGGGGCTTGGGTCATTGTTGGTTGTTGCATTTGTTGCACTGGTTGCTGCATTTGCTGTGCTGGTCCAGTAGGGGGCAGTGTTGTCTGATTTTCAGGCACCATTACTGCTGCTTGGACTTTTCCTTTTTCTTTTTCCTTTTTCTTTGCAGCTGTGAATTCCCCTAGCTGTATTTTGTGTAACTGGGTTGCAATTGACTCAGCAGCTTCCTTGGCCTCTTTTTTCTTTTTCCTGTATTGTTCCACATAATGTACAATGTGTGCTTGAAATGCGTCCCATGGTAGTGTATTCAGTCCGACCACGCCTTCTAGGGCTGTCTGGACTTCTTGAGGCATGCCTTTTTTCAGCATCATTCGGAACAGGCTCTTACTTGTGTCTGTTTGATCCCAGGAACCTCCAGTTTCTTCTCTCCACTTGGTCTGGAAATCATTGATGAACTTTACTACATTCTCATCTTCTTTCAGTGTTACTGATTCCAGCTTTCCTGGATCCATTTTAGTTGGGTAGGCTTTTTGCAGAGCGTTCCAAACCTTGTTCCTGAATGCTCCAAACGCTAGGCTATTTCCTCCATTTTGTCCAGTTGCTGCTTGCAGACCAGCCTCGTTGAGAATGATACTGATTTCCTTTTGACACAAGTGGGTAGTGTCCAGCCGCAGTATATTCTTCTGGGTCTGACATATGTGGTTTGTCATTAAAGTGTATAAGTTCAATGTCTTCTTCATTAGGCCAGGATGAGGTGACACGCCAGCTTGAGGGTTTCTTTGAGCGTGTAGATTTTCTTTTCATAGATGGTCTCATTTCAGATACAGCCTTTCTTGCTTCCTTCAGAGAGTCATTCAGACATCTGTCGAGGTGCTTTTCCAGTCGCCTGAACGATTCATCGAGGGAATCATCGCTGTAACCATCTTCTTCTGCAATGTCGAAATTGTCATGTTGATATTAATTTCTGTACACTTGTTTCCTGCTTTTTTGGGTGTAGTTGGCTGTTGCGTTTTGAAGTGCTTGCCTGACTCTCTTCTATTATTTTTCTTGCCTCTCTCTCAGGTTCAATGATCATGTACCCTTTTACTTTCCTCTTTACCTGATTTCCCTCCATCACTTCAGTTTCTTCTGTTCCGGCTGTATCTCCGTCAGCTTCATATAGTGATGATGTGAGTGGTTCATTATCTATACTGTACGTTCTTTCTGGGTTCTCTCTTCTCCTCCTTTCCATCATCCTTTTTTCAGGTGTGACTTGTTTCTTGTTTGCAAACCCCTGTACTTCAGACAGAAATTGCGCATTCTGTTCTTTCAGTCTTTCCATACCTCTTCTCCTTGTTTGTCCCTCTTTCTTCACTTCATTCCCTTCCGTCCTCACTGCCACTTCCGGAAGTTGTTGATTCTGGTGTTTCTTCCATTTGTCTGTTCATCCACTCAGTGTCACATGACGTTACTTTAATTTTTCCCAATACTTGTCCTTCAAATCCAAATGTTACTTTATCTTGTTCATGCAGCTTCTGTAGTGGGTACATTCATCCACCCTTCTGTTGCATGTGTTCCTCAGTGTATGGTGGTGGTCTCTCTAATTCTAAGCTTATTTTCTCTTTTCTTCCCTTCTGGGTTTTCTCTTTCCTGTCTTCATTCCCCTCTAACTTCTGATCCTTCTTTCCTGACTTTGTTTCTTGTTTTTCTTCTTCAGTTTGTCTCTCTCTCTCCTTTTCCTTTCCTTCATTTTCAAACCATTCTACAATTTCTAGCTTTTGTTCTAACTTAATTCTTCCCTTACTGCCCTTTTCTTTAGTGGTGTGTCTGAGCATCTCCTTTACTTCTTTACAATTTTCTTCTTTAAATGTTCCCTCTTTAGGCCATTGCAATTCTCCTGATGTCCTGTCATGCCATTTTACCATGCATTTTCTGATATACTTTTCATCTTCCTTGTGTTTAGCTATAATTATGTCTACAGGTGTCGCTGGCTTTGGCCATGCGTTTTATAGTGCGATTTTTTGTGCCTCTTCTCTCGCTTATTTCTTGTAATTCTCTTAGTGTGCGTTTTACGACTGCTGCCGGTATTTAACAGCTGTTTTTTCTTTATATGTTTTTTAAGCATTAATTTTGTGATGATATCAGAATCATAGGCGTGACTATCTTGTCAAGGGTCTGAAAGATTATTCTACCGTCTGGGCCTATAGGTATCAGCGTAAATTCACTATTATTATTTATCACCCACTCACGATACAGCACTGCCGGACCACACTCGTGATCAATTAGTCTATACCTTTTTACTTTCCGTCCTCCCGTACCTTCCTCTAAATGCAATATATCAAAAACTGGGTATTGTTGCAGCAGTGAAATGAGTGGAGTTAAACCAGGGGGCCCTCCTAGTCCTCCAAATTCTAGAGTACTATTTATTACTCTTAAACGAACTTCTCTTGGAATTAACCCTAGGAAAGAGCTCATTTCTTCATTCTAAATTATGATGTAAGTATTAAAGTGTGTGTGTTACAGTTGAGGTCTAACACATCAGGTATTAATGAAAGCCTAAGCGTCCACTCTCCCTTGTCACACTCTGTGTTAATAAGTAAGTCTTTTCCTGGATTATTCAACAACCATCTATTTGTTTCACTCTGATCCGACTCTGAAATTCTAAACTCCCGTTCGCACTTGGTTGTGACTCGTTCTTCACTTATTTGCTCGTCCCAGTTAATGACTCTGAATCCGGTTAACATTTGCTTTTATCCAATATATATTTAATATTTATAACCTAGGTGCATTTATTATTTTATGCACTATATTTATTATCATTAGTGTTGTGTCGTCGACTACACTACACGTAAAAGTACCTTTTGTATCTTACTTAAGCTTATCTTTAATAACTTATATGTTGCTGCGCATGTGTACACTAGTCCAAAGAAATTATTATTTTATAATACTACTAGGCTGGTACATTCAGTACCTGTATCGCTCCCGTGTCACAGAAGAAGCTGATGTCACAGTGAGTTCTATGTCTGGTAGCGCATCACTGATTATGTCACAGACAAAACTATGTCACAGTAACTCCAGACAAGACCTATGTCACAGTAAGCTCTATGACTAGTGGCCTGTACCACAGCCACACAATTCCTTTAATATTACAAATATTATATATCAGTTATATGCTATTGTCTTATATTCTTCTATTTAGATTTATTTTTAATTTATAGCAAATCAAAAAATCCAATTTTTGGTCTTCTATCTTCTTTTTAGGCTATTTCTAATACTATATCCCTCTTAACTAAGCCTTATATTTTTTACACACATACATAAATTCAATACAGACTGACTGAAGTGTACTGTGACATGGTCACTTCTTTTACGTATTTTATTTTATTGTTATAGCTAAGCGCAACTGCCCAAGCACTGAATACAAACCTTTGGACGACTCGGACAGCCAGGACAGTCCAGAGCACAACTCCTTTGAGGATTACACTCCTAGTGAGTGCTGACCGAGCCTCAGTGAGTTTTTGCCAAAATGAGTCTGATGGATCTTTGACACAATTTCTTCATAAGAACGGTCTTACTTATGTCAGGAAGGATGACTCCGGGCCTGGTCCTTCTAAGAGACCGCGTCCGGAGGCACATAGCTCTCCTTTGCTTTCTTTCAGGCCTGTGCGACCAGAGTCTAGTACTCCAGCCCAGTCTCTCTTAAGGCCTGTTGGTCTAAGAAGTGTCAGTACTCAGACTGATTTTAAAGTGTCTGTTGGTACTCAAACTGATTTTCCTGAAGTGCCTACACCACTTCTGAATCGTGGCATTTCTGTTTTTATTCCTCACACTGATCTTCCCATCAATGTGGTTCTGGGTCAGAGAAGGCTTGATATTTAATTTCTTATGCCTTTTGTTATTTGATGCCTACCCAGGCCCCCTATTTTGGCCCCCTTCTTTATGTTGGGCCTTATACTTTGTATTTCTATTTCATTCACTATGTAGGTGCACATGCTATTTTATTTTGTGCCTACTCATATTAAACTTATTATTCATTAAGCTAAATGTGTGTCCTTTGGTTATTTGTCTGTGTCCCTTTAAATTTGACATGCCTGCACATGTATCCAACACCCCTGTGACATCACAGTTAAGATCACCCCATGTCTGAGGAGATTACCTCATGTCTGGGGCTATTGGCATTACATAATGTCTAGGGATACATGATATCAGCTGACATTACATCATGTCTAGGGACATCAGGTACTTTTGGATGCTCAGGGTACAAAGATTACATCATCTCTAGGGTGTGTTGGTACACACTGTCCACTAAGCATCTTACATCCAAGATGGCTAATTGTCTAGAGTTGATTTGAGTTCATGCTGCATGTTCTTGCTACTGTGACATCACACTGTCCTTGGCTCACCTCTGTCTCCTTACCCTACCTCTATGTTCTTTTTACTAAGATTAATAGTTTTCTATCATATTGTTGCATGCACAAGTATATTTAATTAAAATATGCTCACACAGTATTTAAAGTTTCAGCCCGACACGTTTATGAGCTCTGTCGCTTCCTGTCAATGGGCGCCTAAGAGAGAGAACACATGTTTGGCTTCAGTAGACACACAATACTTCAGATTGAAACACGACTGCTCCCTACAGGTAATGTACAGGTATACACACAATTTCATATACACACGTGGACAAAATTGTTGGTACCCTTCGGTCAATGAAAGAAAAATGGTCACAGAAATAACTTTAATCTGACAAAAGTAATAATAAATAAGAATTATATGAATGTTAACCAATGAAAGTCAAACATTGCTTTTCAACCATGCTTCAACAGAATTATAAAAAACTCATGGAACAGGCCTCATTATAAAGAACTCATGGAACAGGCCTGGGCAAATGATGATACCCCTAACTTAATAGTTTGTTGCACAACCTTTTGAGGCAATCACTGCAATCAAACGATTCCTGTAAATGTCAATGAGACTTCTACACCTCTCTGCAGGTATTTTGGCCCACTCCTCATGAGCAAGCTGCTCCAGTTGTTTCCGGTTTGAAGGGTGCCTTTTCCAGACAGCATGTTTCAGCTCCTTCCAAAGGTGCTCAGTAGGAGTGAGGTCAGGGCTCATAGAAGGCCACTTTAGAATAGTCCAATGTTTTCCTCTTAGCCATTCTTGGGTGTTTTTAGCTGTGTGTTTTGGGTCATTGTCCCGTTGCAAGACCCATGAACTGCGACTGAGACCCAGTTTTCTGACACTGGCCAGCACATTTCTCTCTAGAATCCCTTGATAGTCTTGAGATTTCATTGTACCCTGCACAGATTCAAGACACCCTGTGCCAGATGCAGCAAAGCAGCCCCAGAACATAACAAAAATGGAAAAAGTTTCATTTTTGTCTCATCAGTCCATAGGACTTTCTCCCAGAAGCTTTGTGGCTTGTCAACATGTAGTTTGGCATATTCCAGTCTGGCTTTTTTATGATTTGTTTTCAACAATGGTGTCCTCCTTGGTCGTCTCCCATGTAGTCCACTTTGGCTCAAACAACGACGGATGGTGCGATCTGACACTGATGTTCCTTGAGCATGAAGTTCACCTTGGATCTCTTTAGAAGTCTTTCTGGGCTCTTTTGTTACCATTCGGATTATCCGTCTCTTTGTCATCAATTTTCCTCCTGCAGCCACATCCAGGGAGGTTGGCTACAGTCCCATGGATCTTAAATTTCTGAATAATATGTGCAACTGTAGTCACAGGAACATCTAGCTGCTTGGAAATGGTCTTATAGCCTTTATCTTTAACATGCTTGTCTATAATTTTCTTTCGATTCTCCTGAGACAACTCTTTCCTTCGCTTCCTCTGGTCCATGTTGAGTGTGGTACATACCATGTCACCAAACAACACAGTGACTACCTGGAGCCCTATATATAGGCCCACTGACTGATTACAAGATTGTAAACACCTGTGATGCTAATTAGTGGACACACATTGAATTAACATATCCCTTTGGTCACACTATTTTCAGTATTTTCTAGGGGTACCATCATTTTTGTCCAGGCCTGTTCCATGAGTTTATTCTTTTTTAATAATTCTGTTGAAGCATGGTTGAAAAGCAATGTCTGACTTTCATTGGTTAACATTCATAGAATTTTTTTTAATTATTACTTTTGTCAGATTAAAGTTATTTATGTGACCATTGTGAGTTTTTCTTTCATTGACCGAAGGGTACCAACAATTTTGTCCATGTGTTTATTTTATAGAATGCAAGCTTTTAGTACTGCTGTGTAGGGCTGCAACTAACGATTATTTTGATAATCGATTAGTTGTGCGATTATTGTTTTGATTAATCGGATAAAAACTGAATGCTTCTTTAATTTGATGTTTTGCTTATAACTATATAAAACCATAAATCAGGGTATTAGTTATGTATAAAACTAAACTTTAAAAATGCAAAGCCACATATAGAGTTTAATGATCTTTAATTTTGACATTTTAAACCTTAAATTAAAGACAAAGTTTGTTTTTTGACAAAGTTTGTTACTGTTCAAAGTTTTGAACAGTAAAACTCCTATAAATTTTCAAAATATAAATAAATAAATAAAAAAGCAAAACAATTGTTGTACTCTTATTATATTGGATGCCATCTGGATTTCTTTTTTGAATGAACTCACTTATGCTGTCTTGTCTCTTTCTAAAAAAAATAAAAGTAAAATAAATAACAGCATTTGAGTACGCAAAATACAACATTTGAACAATAATTGCAGATATTGGTAGCTGAGAAGGAACAGCCAATCAGAGTCGAGCGCGCACAGAAAATAAATGTTGCTTGCGCGTGAAGGCAGAGTCGAGAACATGTTGCGCGAGCAGGGGAGACATTGCACGCGCAGAATTGAGCTGTTGAGCATGCAGTGGAGACACTGCATGTGCATAGAGTGCTTTGTCTGCTCTCAAAATGTCAAACAGTGCACTCAGAATTGTGGCAGGAATATAACGCCATAGACACGCGCTTTTTCCTGCAGACGCTTCTGTAACCTCCATTGCGCGAGCGCCTGTGTATCTCTGTGTATCTTTGTGTATTTGTGCATCTTGTGGTCGCGCTCCTCAGTAATATGACCAGTCCAACTAATCAATAACGGCATTCGTTGACAACGAATTTCATTAACAATAATTATCGATTTTATCGATTAGTTGTTGCAGCCCTACTATTGTGTACAATTATTGGGTTTTGCCATTAAGTACTGTTGCATAATTTGGCCCTCTCTACCCCATTCATTAACACACACATCATGTCCATGAACAGACAGATGTGTGTGTGCCTGTTCCCTTATTAAGATGTGCTCAGTAGTGTTCCTGAAAAGAGGGGTGAATACTTCTGAGTGCTCACCTTCTGCTCAGGATGGAAAGCTGGTGTTGAAATCAGCTGATACACAGGCAGTTGATGATTTACATACAGTTCACTGTGAGAAGGAAAAAACACAAGCATGCATATTATAAGTAGTATAAATACATATTTAATGACTTTATAATAGAATAGATAGAACCTGATCAAAAGCCCCTTTTCCTGATTGTTACATACATTGTGTAAGCACATAGCTAACTATTGAGAAGATCTCTAGCTATGATAATACCACCACATTATACAGCAGTATACATGATATGTCACTACAGTAACACTGATAAGCCCCAATAAATTGCATACAACAATTCATTAACCATCTGTAACATCACACATAGCAGGACCAGCTAAGAATTAGCTCAAGTATAATTAGCACTAGTTGATAGGCAACACTTAATAGTCTGCTATCTCAGCTCTTTTAGTAAGCTAGCGCTTAGCATAATGATATTAACTTGCTTATAGATCCTTATTTGGACAGGCATTTTACACAAACAATGGAGCTAATTGTTTACATCACGTATATGTGTCCAAATATACTATTATATTAATATATATTAATGAACAAGCTAGTTTCCCTATAGTAGCGGTTAGCATTATGATATTAACTTGCTTATAGCTCCATATGTGGATGTATATTACAGAGACGCCATGGAGCTGATGGTTTACATCAGTGTTTAATGGTCTAAACGAGACGCTATTCCTTTTAATCACTGACATTTACACGCGGCAAACACTCCAATAGCATTAGCACTGCTACAGAGTTATCATTAGTGCATTAAACAGTAACATCCGATTAATTTTATATATTAAACATTACCTGGTGTCGTGGAAATTAATTGAAGACTCAGGCTTTGATTTCAGAAGGTAACAACTTTATTGGTTGATCAATAAAGTCGGGAGGTCTGCAGAACACACCACGACTCTCAATGACGTCTCGCTTAAATACTGCCCCTGAACAATAGCATACAGTTTTCCCGCGCTTATGTTAAATTCAACATCTGGGTTTCATTAAGTTTCCCCGTTCTAGGTGCCTCAATGTATAGATCAGATTTCTTAAACAGGCACATTCCAAGAGGCCTATATGCTCAGCCTCTCACGCACGTCCCTCATTATTTCAAACTGGGCTATCCTTTATTTCTTAAGAGTGGGTAAAGACACATAAAATCAAATAAAAATTTCTTCCATATCTCCCCCTTTGGGGCTTATAAGTCCCACATTAATTGTTATCTAGAGTGCAAATTCATGTGTTAGTCTTCCTTACACTAACTGGTGATTAAATTAAATCACTGGACTTATGTATTTGAACTCTAGTGAAGAATCGGCCAAACCTCTCCTTCCACACTTGAATAGAAAGGAGTAAACGACTCGACCTTATACTTTTCATAATACAATAACAATAACACGACATGAATATATAATTAACACAGTGATTTTCTAGGTTTACACTAACTGGGTGAATCATACAATCTAACATGGAACATGCATAACACATTACAATTTTAAAAGTGGGTATAATTTTAAACAGCCTTGTTGTAATATAAGAATCTTCAACCCAGATACTTTGCGCATCGTAGAGAGTCAGTTGGAGCCCACAAGAGAGGTTACTAGCACTTCATTATGGGCCCGTGTCTTCCCTCCTTTGCTATGGAAGATGCGCATCCGAAGACTTGTCCTTGTCTGTTGTTCCTAAAGAGTGCTGTTAATTTTAGAAAGCCTTTGGTTAGATATACACAACATAAATTTCATTAGACACGGTAAAGTCACCCATCAGCTGCTCCAATTAAATTTCTATACCTGTAATAAAAGAGAACTTTGTTTAGTGGCATAATTTGTTTACGGCTTGCTCCTTCCAGTGCACTTTTCCTGTTGAGGAAATTAGGATTAATTGTTGCCACTGCTGTTTTATCTGTACAATTAATATAGTTTTGATTAAACAGAAATACATTATACGTTATACAACATGGAGGACATGAATCGCAGTCACATACAATATGTACAAAAGTTTGTCATGTCAGTTGTGTCAGGGGGAAACTGGTCAAAGTCAGTCAGTCAGTTGCGTCTGTATCAGAAATGGGATGCTGCTCTCAAGCAGATTCTCATACTTAATTTGGGGCAGCGAAGTGTTCATCGCTGTGCAATTTGGTATCCAACTTGTGCCAATAGTTGGTTATTTCCCAATAAGGTTTTAATTTTTTCACTTTGCTACTATTGGATGTTGGCCATTCGCTCTTCCTTCCGCTCTATCAGTCAGCAGGTTCTCTCCTTCTTTCTCTGTACTTATTTCTGGGGACTCTTTCTGGGGATTTCTTTCTCCACTTGGGCTTCGTGCTTTTTCCTGCACATAGATTACTTTATATATTGCAGTTAGTTTCCTCATTTGTAATTGAGGGGCTTATACAATATAAGACAGATATGGGTCGACCCGTAATGGATTCATGCAGGTTAGGTGTGTATTTCTGTTAGTTTGCATGCGATAGCTCATTAGCGCAAGGAGTAAAGCATCAAACCAGTTAATTTTATTCTATCTAATATCCCACTGCGGATGATAAACACACCCAAATCTTTACTTTGTTCTCCACCTGTGTAATACCTGCTTTACAGCTTTCTGAATGAACGCTGATCTATTATCCGAACTGATCTTTGGAATTCCAAATCTAGGAATCATTTCGCTTGTAAGAACTTGATAACTGTTCCTGCTCCTTCATCTGCTGATGGCATTGCTTCTACCCATCTACTCAACCTGTCAATTATTAAAACCATGTACCTTTTTCCTCGAGCATCCTTTACCATGTCCACACAGTTTACCACTAAGTACTTAAAGCTGTTCTGTTTCTGACATTATGCTTAGCACATATATCTCACATGAAGCTAAGAACACATCAACCATAGCATGCAGATATGGAGACAATACCCTTGGTTTTTAATTTTTCTCAACTTCTCCTCTGGCACAAAGATCAAATCCATGAGCATCTGGAATCAAAATGTTTAACAGCACTGTGGGTGCAATGATTAAACCTTCATGTGAACGCCACACACCTTGTGCAACCTTCTGAGCTCTCCTCTGGAGCCACATCGAGTGCTCATATGGACCTGCTTGATGTTGAATTCGAATAATATCCTCCAACTGAGGCTGCGGTTCTATAAGGACTACTGGTCCCATCACTGCTACTTTACACGTCGATGCGTGCTTTGCTTCTAAGTCTGCCAAGTTGTTACCCTTAGTGACATAGTCATTTCCTTTTTATGAGCTTGACATTTAATGACAGCCAATCGTTCTGGTAGCATCATAGCAGGCAGTAATTTGCTTATCGGTTCAGCATGTTGGATGGGTGTTCCGTCACTCTTTTTAAACATTCTTTGCTTCCATACTGCTCCAAACTGATGACACACACCAGGTGAATAGGCTGAATCTGTAAAAAATATTTCCTACTAGCCATTTGGCTGTTTGACATACGGCTGTGAGAGCTTCCAGCTCGGCAAATTTGAGCAAAACCCGGTTGCGAACAATTCTGAGATAAGACAGGTTTGAAGTCTTCTCCATCCTTTATTAGTAGTGAATACCCAGTGTAACTTCCTATATGGCCTCTAAACTAGACCCATCAACAAAATAAGTAACTTCTGCATCAGATATTGGTTTAGAGTGAAGATCAGCATGTAACCTAGTACATGCCAATAAATTTGCCAGACAAGCATGAGACACACCTTCATATGCTAAAGGAATTAATTTGGCTGGGTTAACCGTGTCACATCATTTTATAGTAATGTCGGGATATGTGAGCAGTGAAAAATATGCTAAAATGCAAGCTTGAGTTAGGACAAATTTCCCTTGTTCTATCAATTCTACAACTTTATGATGTGTATAAATGGTTACTGGGTAACCCATAGTCAATGTAGACTTTTCCATATGCATAATGTTCTGCTGTAAGACCCTGTTAATAACATGGTGGGTAACCTTGTACTACATTATCTAGCTAGTGCTATAGTAAGCTAGAGACTGTTTGTTTTTTCCCTCCCACTGCAGGTTTCCTGCATCAATACAGCTGAGGCATATCCATCAGCTCGGTTAGCCACCTACTAATAGAATGGATTGGTATACTCTGGTATACCTAAGGTGGGCGCTGTTTGCATTTCTTTTTTGATGGATTCAAATGCTAACAGTGCATTTGTGTTCTATTTTAATGGAGCACTTAGATTTTGCAGACCTTCTTCTCTCATTAACTCCCTCAGTTGAGCTGTTTTTACTGCATACTCCTCAATCCAGTCAGTGCTGAAGCCTGTTAAACCTAAAAAGGTCATCAACTGTTTGACTGTTTGTGGCAAGGGTGCTTTACTTATGCCTTCTAATTGGGTAGGCGCAATGGCTATTGCACCATGTTAAATTAACCACCCTAAATATTCAACTTGAGGCTTGTAGTATTGCTGTTTAGCTTTGGATACTTTGTGACCTCCCTGTGCTGGCTTACCGAGTACCTTAAGGGAATCCCTATGGCATGCTTCTAACAATGTTGAGCATATCACACAATCCTAGATTAACTGAAGAAGGCTACTTCCTTTCATTAAATCTTCTAAATCAGCTTTCAAACCTGATTGAATATGTGCAGTGTGCGTCAGAACCGCTGTGGCATTCGTCGGTAGCATATTGTCTCAGATGCTGATGCCATTTGTTTTTGTGCCTTGTGGCTGATAATAACTTCCTAAGGAATACCAATCAAGTTATTACCACACAATACTTTGATATAGTTTTTATCTGCAGAATGAAAAATCAACGGGTTTATGGTTGACTCCCACTGGACTTCTTTAGCTCTCTTCATCATTGGTCCTAAGTCATTTCATCTGCAATTTCTTCCAACATACACTGTCACATGGGGAACAGAATCAGTTACAGTGAACCACCTTTTTACAAAATCACACTCATCTATGCTGATAGCTGCTCCTTGCCGACCTATGACACTTGTGTAATTAGTTCCACCTTGTGCTCTTTTGTTTCTTCCTGCCATGTTTGTTCTAAACCAGCATCCTTAGTTGGATCATACACCATTGTGAAAGTCTGAAGTAGGTAACTGTGCTTCAGGAATCTGTGCTTTAATGAATTTTCCCCACTTATGGATTACTTGACTTACATCCCTTTCTAGCTGTCCTATCCAATACACATTTGCTTGTGGCTCAGTCATTACCATTACATTTTTTATACCGTTCATGTCATACACCCCTTCTGGAGAACACCATATTTGCAATCCTAATTTACATAATGCATCTCTGCCCAACAAATTAACCGGTGTCTGACTTGACACTAATACAGGTATAGTCACACTTTTGTCGCTAGTTTGTAGATGGACTGTAGTGGTCATAGGAATTAACTGCTATTGTCCCGATAATCCTACTGCCTTTGCAAATTTTACAGGCATGGGGAAATTTAGGCATGACTTAAATGTACAAACTGCTCCTGTATCTACTGACAAGGGTTCCTGTTCAGCATTTAGTTGTTAAAATAGGTAACTGAATCTCCCCTGTTTTGGACCCCCCATGGGTTTACTGGGCCTTGAGCTTGATCTCGAGGAGAGTGCTGCCACCCCCCCTCCCATCGCACCCCTCGGGAGCTGGGGCCATGGATGTGTGGGGCTTCTTGATCGGTTATGTCCAGCCAGTCCACACCCCCAGCATACTTCTGGTGGAAAGTTAGCATAAGTGTCTCTTTGTCCCCTTTGGCACTGATTAGTACTGCGCTCTTTCTGAGGGTAAACATTGATGACTGGCGCAGGCATCTGGTGTGAGTTTGGGGGTAGTGCTGCTGGTGCGGTCAGCTGTGACTGCAGCTGGCTGGATCATGGGTGAAGGATTGCCTGGCCCCCCAAGACATTTGCTTTGCTTTAATTAGGGTCTCTTGGACCTTTTTCTTGTTTTTCTTACTCAGTTCTTCAAGATGTAACTGGGCTAGTTTCTGTTGTAGCTCTTTCTCTTGAGCTTTCAACTTCTGCTCATTTTTCCTGTACTGTTCAACAGCACCTGAGATGTGATCACAGAACTCTTTGTGTGATCTTGAGTTTAATTAGGAGTCTGAGGGTGTTTTGGGGCCCTGAAGAAGTTTTGACATGTCTTGACATTTGTATATTTTTCAGTTACTTATGAACATATAAATGTCTAAAGGCTAACTACACTGTTTTTAGGGCTACAGTAATATGTTAGCAGCATGTATGTACAAATTTGTACTTTGGAGAAAAAAACAGTTATGCTTGATTATTGAAAACAACAAAAAAATATCACTGAAATAAGTTCTCAAAACACATTCATAACATTTATTTACAAGACTTTTGTTACCTGGATCGAGTTTTTACTTCAAAATGATGTGATAATCATCTTGATCACTCATTCACAGAAAACAATATATGCATTTACATTTTCTAAGACACTTTTTGTTTAGAAAGGCCGTATGCGAGGAGGCGTGAATGATCATGAATAATGCTTTACTTCACACCAGAGAAGACAAAGACCCGAATAATGAGCTGCATAAATACCCCTTTCAGTCAGGTATGTAACAGAGGGAAGTGCTACAAGAAAATAATTTGAGGACAAAAAACATATTTCTTTGTTTGTAGTTTATTTAGAACAGTTCGAGATAAATAAAATACGTAAAAACAGACATTCAGGGTAAAATAATGCAAACAAAAGCAGTCAATGATACAAAAACCCTACAAAAACATACATTCAGGGTAAAACTGCAACGACAACAGAACAAAATAAACTTAAAAAATACATTCGGTGAGAAAAGTGCTCCAAGATAAAAAAAAAATTACTAAACAACTGAAACAGACATTCAAAGCAAAATGGTGCAAACAGGAACAGTGCAAGATAAAATGGGTGTATCGTGTCTACAGTCACACATCCCTGTGCCACTCTTGAAAGCAGTTCCTGTTCAACTGAAGACACAGGGGAACGTTACATGCCTGGTATCTCCAAGGTGTTTTTTGCCGCTTGCCATGGACTGCTTTGCAATGCACACACAACCTGCGACCTGCAGTGGCAGCATCTCTGGCGTCTGAGGTCAGCACAGCTACTGGAACTGGTACATGGTCAGTACTTGCCCTTTTTAGACAGTGAATTATCTGCATTCCGAGGGCAGTCCTTCCTGTTGTCTCTGTAAGTCCCACATGCACCAAACTTCATGGTAAGCAAGTATTTTAGGAGCTTTGGACTTGTGTAGAAATTGTCCATGTACACATGGTACCCTGAACCTAAAACTTTACAGTCCAAGAGAGACGTCACAGCATCATATGATAGTCCATGGCCTGTGGGAAAGTTGTTCTTTCCTGTGTACACAGAAAAGTCCATAGTGTATCCATTTGAAGAATCAGCAAGAACAAACAACTTGAAGCCCCACCTAGTTGGCTTGGCTTTCATGTACTGCGTCATTCCTGTGTGTGCTTTGCAGGCCACCATTCTCTGATCCACAGCTAAATTTCTTCTGGGATGATAGATAGCTTTGCAAGCATGACGGATAGTGTCCATAAGAGGTCTAACCCTGAACAGACGATCATGTTCGGATGTGCCCCTCTTCCTCTCATTCTCCTTGTCAGCATCTGGGTGACTCATGTGCACATTCCAAGAAATTGTCCGGTATCTGTCCCTTGACATGACGGTAGCTGGAAAAGGTACTGTCAAAATACTGCTCTGTCTCCAGTAGTCTGTGATAGAGGACAACTTCACCATGGCCATGTAAAATACACACGTGGACAAAATTGTTGGTACCCTTCGGTCAATGAAAAAAAAACTCACAATGGTCACAGAAATAACTTTAATCTGACAAAAGTAATAATAAATAAGAATTCTATGAATGTTAACCTATGAAAGTCAGACTTGCTTTTCAACCATGCTTCAACGGAATTATATTTAAAAAAATGAACAAATGGAACAGGCCTGGACAAAAATGATGGTAACCCTAACTTAATAGTTTGCTGCACAACCTTTTGAGGCAATCACTGCAATCAAACGATTCCTGTAACTGTCAATGAGACTTCTGCACCTCTCTGCAGGTATTTTGGCCCACTCCTCATGAGCAAGCTGCTCCAGTTGTTTCCGG
This sequence comes from Clarias fuscus, assembly GCA_030347435.1. Lineage (NCBI taxonomy): Eukaryota > Metazoa > Chordata > Actinopteri > Siluriformes > Clariidae > Clarias > Clarias fuscus. The sequence continues at coordinate 9,288,672 of CM059225.1, read as the reverse complement.
TTTGAAGGGTGCCTTTTCCAGACGGCATGTTTCAGCTCCTTCCAAAGATGCTCAGTAGGATTGAGGTCAGGGCTCATAGAAGGCCAACTATTTAGAATAGTCCAATGTTTTCCTCTTAGCCATTCTTGGGTGTTTTTAGCTGTGTTTTGGATCATTGTCCTGTTGCAAGACCCATGACCTGCGACTGAGACCCAGCTTTCTGACACTGGCCAGCACATTTCTCTCTAGAATCCCTTGATAGTCTTGAGATTTCATTGTACCCTGCACAGATTCAAGACACCCTGTGGCAGATGCAGCAAAGCAGCCCCAGAACATAACAGAGCCTCCTCCATGTTTCACAGTAGGGACAGTGTTCTTTTCTTCATATGCTTCATTTTTCCATCTGTGGACATAGAGCTGATTTGCCTTGGCAAAAAGTTTCATTTTTGTGTCATCTGTCCATAGAACATTCTCCCAGAAGCTTTGTGGCTTGTCAACATGTAGTGTGGCATATTCCAGTCTGGCTTTTTTATGATTTGTTTTCAACAATGGTGTCCTCCTTGGTCGTCTCCCATGTAGTCCACTTTGGCTCAAACAACAACGGATGGTGCGATCTGACACTGATGTTCCTTGTGCATGAAGTTCACCTTGGATCTCTTTAGAAGTTTTTCTGGGCTCTTTTGTTACCATTCGGATTATCCGTCTCTTTGATTTGTCATCAATTTTCCTCCTGCAACCATATCCAGGGAGGTTGGCTACAGTCCCATGGATCTTAAATTTCTGAATAATATGTGCAACTGTAGTCACAGGAACATCTAGCTGCTTGGAAATGGTCTTATAGCCTTTACCTTTAACATGCTTGTCTATAATTTTCTTTCGAATCTCCTGAGACAATTCTTTCCTTCGCTTCCTCTGGTCCATGTTGAGTGTGGTACATACCATGTCACCAAACATCACAGTGACCACCTGGAGCCCTATATATAGGCCCACTGACTGATTACAAGATTGTAAACACCTGTGATGCTAATTAGTGGACGCACCTTGAATTAACAGGTCCCGTGGGTCACATTATTTTCACGATTTTCTAGGGGTACAATCATTTTTGTCCAGGCCTGTTCCATGAGTTTATTTTTTTTTAATAATTCTGTTGAAGCATGGTTGAAAAGCAATGTCTGACTTTCATTGGTTAACATTCAGAGAATTTTTTTAAATTATTACTTTTGTCAGATTAAAGTTATTTCTGTGACCATTGTGAGTTTTTCTTTTATTGACCGAAGGGTACCAACAATTTTGTCCACGTGTGTAGGAGTCCAATGTAGTGGTACATCTCAGTGATGCTGACGTCTGTCCATTTATATTTGCGTCCCTTCGTAGTTGCCTTGGCAGCCTGAGCATTGGTGTTGTGGCAAAGAGTTGACACAGCGTTCTCTGAAAAAAAAACAGTTTGAAGAGACTCATGGGAGAATAGGAGTTAGCAGACGGCAGGTGAGGTCCAGGTTCCCGTGCGGGCAGGAATCGCAGAATCTGTGGAACCGTGTCGTCATTAGTCTGTGTTTTCCATGATTTTGTCTGCATCTTGCCTGCTTGTTTGCCTCTGCTTTTTTTGGGGACACGTGGCTGATCATTTTCACTGTCACAACTATTTTGAAAAAAAAACAAACAAAAAAAAAACATGAGCATGCTGGTAACACAATAAAAGAAACCAATGTACATCATCTTCATATACACACATACATACATACATACATACATATACAAATTCAATTTCAAATTTTATTTGTCACATAATCAAAGACTATTTAAGACTATTTACACGAAATTAATATAACAAAGAACGTAGAAATAGATTTAACTAAGAATAAAATAATAAAATGTATGTACAGTAAAAATATACAATAAGAAAAATATAAGAAAATAAAAAATATAAGAGAATAAGAAAACCTGGGTTCACATGTAGAAAAATATATATCCGATATAAGAAATATAAGAAAGCCTAGGTGTACAGTATGGAAAAATATGGAATATAAATAGAGATTTCCAGGGGGTGTGCAAGTATGCTGTAAACTGTTTTGTACTTAAAGTGACTTGTGCTATAGAATAAATAGTAATGTAGTGTGAAGGGTGTGCAATGATTGTCCCAAGAGTCCAGAGAGAGTGCAAGAAGCATGAGTGTGGGTGTGTAAAGTGGGTCAGTCAGTACTGTATGGTGTGCTGGTTGAGAGACCGTATTGCCTGCGGGTAGAAGCTCCTCTTCAGTCTCTCTGTATTGGTCTTCAGGGAGCGGAATCACTTTCCTGACCTCAACAGAGAGAACAGTCCATTGCTGGGGTGCCTGAGGTCCTTGACGATCTTCCTGGCCTTGGTCCAGCACCGCATGCTGTAGATTGAGTGCAGGTCAGGGAGCTCGGTGTGGATGATGTGCTCAGCTGATCGCACAACCCTCTGTAAAGCTCGTCTGTCCTGCATCGTGCTGTTCCCGAACCAGGTCGTGATGTTTCCCGTCAGGATGCTCTCTATGGTGCAAAAGTTCCTGAGCACCTTGGAGGGCACACTAAAGTCTCTCAGGCGTCTGAGGTGGTAAAGACGCTGTCGGGCCTTCTTCACCACGGTGTTGATGTGACAGGACCATGACAGGTCCTGCTTGATGTGGACACTGAGGTATCTGAAACTGTCTACTCTCTCCACTGGGCTGTTGTTGATGACAGGGGTCTTGTAGTTCCTCTCCTGCTTTGTGCTAAAGTCTACTACCAACTCCTTCGTCTTGCTGATGTTTAGAAGGAGATTGTTCCTCTGGCACCAGTGATCCAGATTTCCAATCTCCTCCAGGTAGGCCGTCTAATCATTGTCAGTGATCAGGCCCTCCACGACGGTGTCATCAGCAAACTTGATGATGGTGGTGGAGTTAATAGAGGCTATGCAGTCGTGTGTGTACAAAGAGTACAGTAGGGGGCTCAGAACACAACCCTGTGGTGCTCCAGTGCTGAGCGTGAGGGAGGCTGAGACATGTCCACCCATCCTTACAGCCTGTGGTCTGTCAGTTAGGAAGTTAGAGATCCACTGACACAGAGATGAGCTGAGTCCCAGGTGCTCCAGCTTGGTGGTGAGTGTGGAGGGAATTATGGTATTAAATGCTGAGCTGTAGTCGATGAAGAGCATTTTAACATAATTCCCCCTTATATTGTCCAGGTGTGTGAGAGATGTATGAAGAAGATGAGCGATAGCATCATCTGTAGAGCGGTTTGAACGGTACGCAAACTGTAGTGGATCTAGTGTGTCTGGTAATGAAGAAATGATGAAGTCTCTGACCAGCCGTTCAAAGCACTTCATCACCACTGATGTGAGGGCTACAGGTCGATAATCATTGAGGGAAGCTGGATGGGGTTTCTTCGGAACAGGAACAATGATGGACTCTTTGAAGCATGTAGGGATCACCGACTGAGATAAGAAGATGTTGAATATCTCTGTGAACACAGGTGCTAGCTGGTCTGCGCAGGCTCTGAGGACTCTACCTGAGATGCCGTCTGGTCCAGCTGCTTTCCTGGTGTTCACTCTCCTGAAGGCTCTCCTCACGTCATGCTCGGAGATGATGAGCGCGTTTCCAGTGCTGGCAGTGACTTCCTGTCTGCATCCGTTAGCACCGCTAGCATTAGCATCGCTAACGTCTTTAGCTGCATCCTCGAAGCGAGCATAAATGGTGTTCAGCTCATCTGCCAGAGTCATGTCCGCGTTTGTCATACTGGATGTTGGAGCTTTATAGTCCGTTATTGTCCTTAGTCCCTGCCACAGGCTCCTAGAGTCACTCTGTTGGAGTTCTGACTCTAGTTTCCCCCCGTAGCGCTGCTTCGCCTCTTTCACCGCTTTCCGGATGTTATATGCCGCAGTCTTGTACATGTCCATGTCTCCCGACGCAAGTCCCGCGTTGTAGGCAGTGGTGCGAGATCTCAGAGCGTCGCGGATGGTTTTATCCACCCACGGCTTCTGAATGGGAAACATTCTGATGGTCGTTTTCTGTACGGTAACATCCGCTAGTTTCCCGACTAATCCCACAACTGCTTCCGTAAACACGTTGACGTCATCAGAGCTGTTTCGGAACATGTCCCAGTCTGCGTCATCGAGTGCGTCCTGTAGCGCGGACACCGATTGGTCCGTCCAGCGCGCGACCTCCCTCTGAACCGGAACTTCCTGTTTGAGCCTTTGTTTGTATTTTGGCATGAGGAAGATGGTGGAGTGGTCAGATTTACCAAACGGTGAACGAGATTGTGCCTTGTAGCCGTCCTTAACTGTTGTGTAGCAGTGGTCCAGTGTCCTTTCGCCCCTGGTCGGGCAGATGATGTGCTGCTAAAAGTTTGGGGCTGCGCGTTTGAGGTTGGCGTTGTTAAAGTCCCCCGCCACAATAAGCACAGCGTCCCGGTGTTGTGTCTGATGCTGTGTGAGTGCCTCAGGCAGTGTCCGTGTCCGCTTGTGGTGGAATATAAACGGTGCTGATTATGACTGATGTACTCCAGAGGAAGATAAAAAGGACGACACTTGATGGACAGAAGTTCCAGGTTGGGTGTGCAGGAGCGTGCGAGAGGAACAACGCTCGCGCTGTTGCACCAGCTGCTGTTCACCATTAAACACACGCCGCCTCCCCTTGTCTTCCCTGTGTCCCGTGTCCTGTCCATGCGGTGAACCGAGAAGAACTCGGCCGGCGGAATGGCGTGGTCCAGCACCGCTGGGTTCAGCCATGTCTCAGTGAAGCAGAAAAGATTGCAGTCCCGAATGTCTCTTTGGAACTTTATCCTGGCCCTGAGGTCATCGAGCTTGTTTTCCAGGGACTGAACATTGGCGAGCAGGATGCTAGGCAGAGGTGTGCGGTGTGCACGGGCTCTCAGCCTGTTCCTGACGCCGGCTCGTTTCTCTCGGGGCCGCCGCTTCGCGCCGCGTTCTTTGTTCTCCCTCAGGATCTCACTCGGCCAGCTCGGATCCGGAGTTAAAAACGTCGAATTGTGAGTACATTGTAGACCAATAAAAATAAGAGTATCTCAATCGTACCTAACGCACTCAATTGTGATGAATTACCTGGTTTAAAGTTATCGAAAATTAACTTAAAAAGCAAAAACAAGTTACAGTAGGTTGGAGCAGTCGTGACGGCAGCCGACCTCACCGGCGCCATCTTGTTGAGGATGGCGGATCTTGTTGAGTGCACATATATATGTGCACTTACTCAGTATGATTCCCGATTGCTTTCAAAACTGAACGCCACTTATGTGTCCCGGTGCAAGGTGCTGGTGAAGCCAAGAGTGATGCAGACACATTCCTAAAAAAAAATGTAAAACAGTTGTTAGCCTGTATTGTTCCAAGTAAACGAACAAAATTATACAGAGAGGCCCCAAAAATGCATACTGATATCTTTGGAGGAAACATAACACTACTCTGCTGACATAATTCAATCAAGTTTTAAAAAGAGCATAGATAACAACTGTCAGTGTGTATACACTTCTGTGCCCCTCTGTATGTGTTGATGGGCAATAGGCTGGACAAATATCTGTTGATGGGCCACAGACCATGTAGTGCATCTCAAACATTTACACCCGAGACATTAGCATGATGCCATGCACCAGGCATGTTTTTCATACACATTTAACACATTCTAAACATCTACACCTGAGCAGATATTGTATATCTGCTAAACTAAAGCTATTGTGAAGATTTACACCACAGAAAATATTCATAAACATCTCTTAGCTGCATAAGGCATTATTTTAGCCAGCTGTAGCTAACATCCTTGTGCTAAATAACATTACAGATAGCAGTGTCATAAGCTAACCAAAACTGAGCCAAATATATATTAGCAACCATAATCTAAAGCTATCCAAAATGAGGTGAAATACATTGGAACATTTACAAACATCTGTAAACTCCATAAGACATTAGCTTAGCCACCTGAACTAACATGTTTGTGCTAAACTACATAAAGCAGCATGTTAGCATGATTACTATGCTGACCTAAATCATGTACGTGACATTGAAAGACAAAGTTTCACATAAGTTAACCGAAGTGAGGAAAAATATAATATTAGCTTTATATTATCAGAAAAAGAGTTATATAAGACTTAATAACTTACCCATGGTCATAACAGCTTGTTTGAAAATCCTCTGCTGGATCTATTCTCTCTTCAAAATGCTCCTGTTCGTCGTCGGAGTAATCATCTTCTGAGGAAAAGGTAAATTCTTCCTCACTGTCAAAAATCATCTGAAGAGCTTCGTCGGCTGTGTAGCGTGCCATCTTCCAAACGCGCAGAAAACTCACTGAATCTGTGTGGAAACTGTGTGTGTGTTCAAGCCGGTGTCTGGGGGCCGTGGCCTCGTCTGTAGATTACCCGGACTGTTTTCCCTGTGAATAGCGTGTGAGCGTGTCCTGCCTCAGGTCATTATCGGATAATGAAGTGCAAGAGAAATTCTGTGCCTCTCCTTGGTTTCACACAGATTACATAAAATGAGAATGTTTGTTGAGAATATAACTTGCATCATTTAAAAGTAGACCCTTTAAGCTTTCTATAGATATATTTCTCATGTCTGTGTGTGCAGTATTCACGGAGTTTCAGTTCATTTTAACGACGTGTTTTTTTGTTTTTTTTTCGCGGAGACTGAGATGGCTGAAAGCGCACCCTGTTTATTTTCTTTATTTTACAAAAGCACAACGTTTTGTGGATATTGTGAGTGTTCATCAATAAAAGTAGACCCTTTACAGATTCAAATGATGTAATACACTTATGTGTAGGATAAAAAATGACAGAGCATTTTTAATTCTTTTTTCACGGTTACCAGAAAAAAATGCAAGTGGACCCGTCGGCGGATCCGCCGACTCCTAAGCGTTATCATAAACCGCTCACATCTCCAACTGATCACCTTTTAATGCCTTTGGGTCAATTCAAGCTGGATACTCTGCACACAAGGCCTGCCACAGAGCAGGGCGGTAATCATCAAAGACAGTTCCATCCATATGGTATGTATCTACAGCCTTGTTGAAATCAGAAGTACTACTCACACTGGACACGCTTTTTCTCTCTAGCTGCAGTCTTGTAATTTTTTAATTTTTTAATTTTTTAATTGTAAGTTTCCATTTCCCCACACAAAGCCAAATCAAATGTCCCCTCCTTTGGCCATTTTGTAATCATATCTTTAGTTCTCTTTTGCCATTTACTTGAGATCCTAGTTATGAGATCTCCACACAATGGATGCTTTAACACCAATATCTCTACAGAAGAGGCTGCCATTATGCCTTATAGCCTCTGTCACCAAAAACCAAGATATTCCTGTATTACTTTATGTTTATGCACTTATTTAGTAACTAAATTTACTTACAGCAACATACAATATTATATAACCACCTAAACATCCACCTTCATTAACAAGACTTAGCAATGATAGCCACTCTTTGATATACAATATTTCACTACTGTCCTATTAGTACTTGCCAAAAAGCACAGTATTTTTATACACAGTGAATATTATCTTCCAAAAGCCGATTAATGCCACAGACTTATTTTTATTTATTTATTTTTTTTTATTAAATTTTTCAACAAAACAACAACAGTGGTACAGGTATCTCGACAACAAGCAAAATTTTGTTATACATTCAAATTGCTATAAATGCTTAAGAGCAAAGACAAAAATAAATAACAATTATAAAGCAAGTTTAGAAAGACATCATTGAGAAACCTCAAGAAAGTTCCAGAGAGAGGACCAAATTTGCCAGAACACCTCAGATTTTTTATGTAAATCATAAGTTAATTTTTCCAGGGGTAAAAGTATGGACACCTGACTCAACCACATATTGACTGAAGGTACCTGAGCAGTTGACCATAATAATAGTATACATTTTTTAGCCAAGTATATACAGAAATTCAGTACACATTCTTTATCACAATCAAGACCCAGATCCACTGTACAATTCAAAAGATATACTTTTGGGGACGAAGCAAATATTTTTCCGATAATTTTTTGAATAATTTTGTGAATCTCTTTCCAGTACATTTTAATTTTGTCACAATCTCAAAACACATGCATCACTGTACCAATCTCCATATTACATTTAAAACATAACTGAGAGCAATTGGGAAATATTCTATGGAGACGAGCTGGGGTTAGATAAGTCCTGTGGATACATTTAAAGTTTTGTTCATGAACCGAAATTGAAGCACTTTTGGGAAATATGTTTGAGCAGACAGATTGCCACTCCTCATCACTGAAAATAGATCCAAAGTCCCTCTCCCATGTCACTCTCAAAGAGTCCAAGTTCGAAGGGCCAGCATTGGACAGCAATGCGTATAATTCAGAGATCTTTTTTTTAAGAGTATATGAAGAGAAAAACTTTTTTTCCATTTCAGTAAGATCAAATAGTATATTACCTTCTTTTAACTGCAATTCTAAAAAGTGTCATATTTTAAGGGATTTATAAAAATCTTTACTGGGCAGACTAAATTCCTGTCTTAACTCCTGAAATGATCTCAACTGGCCGTCATCAAATAAGTAACCTAAGTCAGACACTCCTTTTGACCTCCAAGTCAAAAGGCCAATATTCTGTATGGAAGTGGGAAAATCAGGATTGAGCGCAATTGGAGATTTAAGAGACCACTTATTTGAAATTGATAAGTATTTTTTAACATCCTTCCACACCAAAAGAGTGTTTGTTACAGTAAAGACACTAATCAGTTGTTGAATTTTTGTACATTATTAATAAATGGAAGGGAACATAACATTCTGGGAAAGCATCTTGTAGATTCTAACCCAACCCAGCGTGAATCAAATCTATAAATAAACCAACTTAACATGTGCTTGATTTGAGCAGCCCAAAAGTATAATTGGAAATTGGGTAGCGAAACCCCACCCAATTCCTTTGGTTTCATTAAAACCGAATATTTAAGTCTGTGTTTCTTATGATTCCAAATATACCTTGAAACTGAAGAATTGATCCTCTTAAAAAATTTCTTGTCTAAGTAACATGGTAGATTCTGAAATAGGAAATTTAATCTTGGAAGGATGTTCATTCTTATGATATTGATCCTGCCGAAAAAAGAATTTGCGAGAATCGACCAATCTGATCAATTCTGGTTAATTTTTGTGATCAAAGGGGAATAATTGGCTTTAAAGAGATCTTCCAAACTAGGAGTAATATTAATTCCTAAATACTGAAACCCAGAGAGTGCTAGATGAAAGGGTGATTTTGAGATGGCTTCGGAGGGAGCATGCATATACAGAGCTTGAGATTTATCCAGATTGATCTTGTATCCTGAAAAAATTACTATATTTTTCAATTACTGTGAGAATCACATCAGGAGAGGTGTCAGGATATTTAAGATACAATAGAACATCATCTGCGTATAGAGATATCCGATGTTCCTCCAGACCTATTTTAATACCATGTATACTACTATTAGTTCTCACAGCCACAGCCAATGGTTCGATAACCAAAGAAAATAACAATGGCGAAAGAGGACAGCCTTGACGACAACCTCTACTTCCTGAAAATCTGTTGGACAACATCCTATTAGTGTTAACCTGAGCTATAGGATTAACATATAGGCGCCTGACCAACTCAATAAAATTATTTCCTAACTGTATTTTCTCTAAGACTGCAAAAAGAAAAGGCCATTCCACCCGATCGAATGCCTTTTCAGCATCTAGAGATATAATGTAGGCAGATTTCTTGGTGAAATTTAAATGAACTATAATATTTAGAACTCTTCGAATATTGTCTGAGCCATACCTGGATTTCATGAAACTGGTTTGGTCTGGGTTGACAATGAGAGGTAAGATATTTTCAAGCCGTCGAGCTAAGGACTTGGGTATAATTTTATAATCTACATTGAGTAAGCTAATTGGGCGATAAGATGAGCAATTTGTTGGATCTTTGCCTTTTTTCAGAAGCAAACTGATAATTGCCAATGACCAGGATTCAGGCAAAGGATTCTTCTCAAAAAGATTATTTATCACCTGCATTAAAATAGGGCTAAGCTCAGGCCAAAACTGTTTATAAAACTCTATAGGAAACCCATCCGGGCCCGGAGCTTTACCGGATGGCATTGACTGAATGGCATGCCAAATTTCATCCCTGGTAAAAGGGTCATTTAAAGAGCTCCTACCATCATCAGAAATACTGGGAAGTGAAATCCCATTTAGGTATCTAATCAAATCCTCATTTGATCCATGATAATCAGCTGTATAAAGATTTCTATAGAAATCTGAAAAAGACCTGTTGATATACTGAGGATTAAAAGTCAAGTTGCCAGAAGATGTCTTAATTTGCTTTCATAGTTCTTTCACTCTGCTCCTTTTTTAAACTGATTGGCCAAAAGACGACTGGGTTTATTACCAAACTCATAGTAGCACTGTTTAGTGTAAAGTAATAATTTCTTGGTATGTTCTGTATATTCTAAGTTAAGTTTGGCTCTAGCACTATTCAGTAAAATACAATTATCTTTATTTGGCAGCCATTTATGTTGTTGTTCCAGGTAAGATACTTTAGCTTCTAATTCTTTCCTTTTGTGTATTCCAAGTTTTTTCCTTAATGCGGCATACACAATGAGGTGACCCCGCAGCGTAACCTTAGCTGCATCCCACTTTATCGCAGGAGAGACTGGCGAGTTCTGATTGTCGTGCCAATACTGAATTATTTTCTGTCTAAAAAAATAACAAAAATTAGTATTACTTAAGAACGAAATATCAAATTTCCAATAGTTAGACATCTGAACAGGTACACTAATAATGAAATCTAAATAAACCGGGCCATGATCAGATAACACAATAGGGCCAATTTGACAAGATCTCACATAGTGTATACAATCAGTGGGTATGAAAAAATAATCCACCCTTGAATAAGATTTATGGGGGTGGGAATAGAAAGTGTAATCTCTGTCCTTAGGATGCAGCTCCCTCCAAATATCCACCAGTCTGAAAGAAGATGAGAATGTTGTAAAGTTCATCAATGATTTCCAGACCAAGTGGAGAGAAGAAACTGGAGGTTCCTGGGATCAAACAGACACAAGTAAGAGCCTGTTCCGAATGATGCTGAAAAAATGCATGCCTCAAGAAGTCCAGACAGCCCTAGAAGGCGTGGTGGGGCTGAATACACTACCATGGGACACATTTCAAGCACACATTGTACACTATGTGGAACAATACCGAAAAAAGAAGAAAGAGGCCAAGGAAGCTGCTGAGTCAATTGCAACCCAGTTACACAAAATACAGCTAGGGGAATTCGCAGTGGCAAAGAAAAAGGAAAAAGAGAAAGGAAAGGTCCAAGCAGCAGTAATGGTGCCTGAAAATCAGACAGCACTGCCCCCTGCTGGACCAGTACAGCAAATGCCGCAACCAGTGCAACAAATGCAATAACCAACAATGGCCCAAGCTCCTCCAACATATGTGCACCCTGGAAACCAGCAAGGACAAAATCAACCTAAGAGGTGGAGCTAGACAGGGCCCCAGGTCTATTGGAGGCAGGGGACAAAGGGGACCATTCCAACAGCAACCAAGAAGACAGCAATTTAGAATGAATGCCCCAGGGCAAATGGGCCCGAATCAGTGCTGGCAATGTGGAGGAGCAGGACATATTAGAAGAAACTGTCCACAAATGACTTGGGGAATGCAAAATGGACCACAACCTCAAGGACCATATGGAGCAGGACAGGAACCTCAAGGGAATGTGGGACCGCCTGGTCCAAGACAACCTGCTGGAACATGGACACAAGGACAACCCCAAAATCAGAATTGGAATTGACGAGGCCCAGAGAAGCCAGAGGGGGAGCAGATGCAGTACGTCTCAACACTGCATCCACAGCGAGAACCAAATGTGATGGTGTCTATAAATAAGTCACAACCAATTCCATTTATGATTGTCACAGGTGCTACTTATTCATGTATAGGACGTGAAGGCTCCCAGCTCCCTCTCCCAAGCAATACAATAAAAACCACAGGCTTCTCAGGATAATCGCAGGTATTGCATTTTACGGAGCCACAAATAATAACATTAGAAGACACCACTGTAGCAGCACCTTTATTATTCTCACCGACTACTCCAGTTAATTTACTGGGAAGAGATTTGTTGTGCAAACTTAAAGCAAAAATTCAATGTAATGCTAAAGGACTGTATGTAACAATAGGACAGTTCTTACAAATTGCAGAAAAACCCAATAACTTGGATCCAGTATATTGGCTGTTGTGCACAGGCAAGGGAGATCAACATGCACAGAACTTATGGGACGAATAGATCCTACAACGACGACCAGATTGTAAAACACTGGTCAGTCGTTGTAGGATCTGTGACATATGCTCTAGATATAACCTTAGAAAACACTTCACATCACCAATAGGACATATTCCAGAGCAAGAGGAGCCATTTAGGCATATAATGTTCGACTATGTGGATATGGGGGAACCTAGAATACAAGGAAAATGATACATACTTGTTGGTGTGGATAGATTTAGTAGATCGGTAGAAGCTGTAGCAACAGCTATGGAAGATGCAATGGCAGTAGCAAAATTCCTGTGTAGGGAAGTGATACCAAGATTTGGAATCCCAGACACAATCAGTTCAGATAATGGGAAACACTTCACAAACAAGATAGAACAGAAAGTGACTCAGTGGTTGAACATCAAGCACAAGTTTGGATGTGTTTACTCCCCCAATCTCAGGGGATGGTAGAGAGAGCAAATGGAACCCTAAAAATGAAATTGGCTAAAATATGTGCAGACACAGGTATGAATTGGTTCCAAGCTTTGCCATTAGCCTTAATGGGTATGAGATCGCAAACTAACCGCAACACACATCTAACACCGCACGAAATGCTTACTGACAGACCTATGCTTACATCCTTTGTTCGAGGGCCCTATAAAAGGTCCCACACTTGAACAACTACAGAGTGAGCTTGATCACTATGTGAAACACTTATCTGAAATACACAAAGTTATTTTCCAACAGGTTAAGGGAGCCACAATACATGACAACACCAGACCGAGGGTAGCTGATCCAGCTGATGATGCTGAGGAAGAAGACATAGAGGAGAGAACTGTGCTACCAGTTGACTGGGTATTTATTCAAGCATTCAAAAGAAGGTGGAACGAAGCTAGAAGGGAAGGACCATACAAGGTGGTGTTGGCAACTCCAACTGCAGTAAAAGTCCAAGGTAAAGATGTATGGTACCATTTAAATCATTGCTGCAAGGCCCCAAACCCGAATCAGGTAAGGGACAGGGAACCCCAGGAAGATGCAGAAGAGTCTCCACGAGCAGGACCTTCAGGTTTGCAATCAGGTTCCCAGGAGAGTGACACAAGGCCCAGGCAACAAGCACCAGATCCTTGTGGGTACACTGAAGGGTTACCGTGGGTAGAAGAACAAGAAGAACAAGAAGGAGAACAAGGGTACTGGCCGGAGTGGCCCCAAGAAGATATACAAAATTGGGAAGCAGAGCTTGAAGAAGAAGAAGCAAAAGCAGAACAAGGAGGACTGTCTCTCAGAACAAGAGCCCAATTGAATCAGCAGCATATGTAACAATAATTCCGCAGATAACAAAGAAATCACCCAAAAATCAAGCAGAATCTGACCAGACATGGAAAAATGACATGTTCTTCCAATGGTTGAAATTTACAGCTGAGTCCATAACCATGCGAGACTGCATTGTGTGTCATGATAGAAGCAATAGACACGTGTGGTGATAACACATGGAACAAGGGAATGTATAGACAACCCGACATACAGTGAACAACTGTGCCCTATTAGCTGTCTTTTACATTCAGCTGCTATACATTATGGCCCTGAATGGATGAAAAATATAAGCAAATGTTCATATCAACCTGTAGGAACATTAGATGCTGTACAAAGAGAAATAACACCTACACAGCAATGCTATCCTTTATGCATCTGCTCAAATGGAAGCATTGAAATCACCAAGTTGCAATGAAACACAGCCAGCAGCAGGATTCTTCATAGAAATGCACCAGACAGTCTAACATGCAGTGAGATAGTAAAAGTACAACAACCAGATTAAAGCTCTGGTACAACATTGCTAGCAGACATATTCTGGTACTGTGGTGGAACTACAGTTAGGCAAACTTTACCAAATAACTGGGGTGGGTGTTGTGCTCCAAAACTATTAGAGGGAGATTTGATTGTAATAGTGCTATATGGCAAGAAACATAGTAGGAATAAACGTCAAGCCAAGTTTGTGAAAATGATTGGAGAGGAAATATCTACATGGAAAGAGTTTGATAGAGATGGAGGACTATCAGTAACCTGGGATGGTATTCCAGTTGGTGTACCAACTGAGTATGAGGCTATAAACAGGGTAGGAGGAGCATTCACAACGATCTTCTTGCCATGGGTTCAAATTTCAAAAAATGCAAGGTGGATTAACCTACTTTATTAAAATCAACAAAGATCTTGGAATCACACTTTAGGAGTCTTAGGACTGGTTCAGGAACAATTGGATAAAGATACATTAATGACTACACAGAATACATTCGTCCTGGACACGATGTTGGCACCTCAACGAGGAGTATGCGCCTTAATTGGAGAAGAATGTTGTACATACATTCCGACACACACAAGCCCAGATGGTAACATAACTAAGCTTTTAAGAGCCATGAGGGACATGAGAGATGAAAATGTTAAAATCATTCAAGACGTACAGAGGAATAATGCATGGACTTCCTGGTTTGATTGACTGAATCCTTCAACTTGGTATGGACTACTTGTGAAACTAGGGACAATTATTTTGATAGTACTAGGAACTCTGCTCATATTGTCATGCTGCGTTATCCCCTTGGCGAGAGCAAGCATTCAAAAATGGTGGGACAATATACAATGACTGTGGAATATCACGAACGAACACCACCAGATGAACACTGGGAGGCAGACTCCATTTATATGGGGATGAAGTGAACACAAATGATTAGCGCTGCTACATGATGGACAAAATGACTGTATATTTATTAATTATATCTATGCTGAGATTATTTAGCATAGTATGTTAATCAAACACACTTAATTTTTGTTTTGAAAAAACTATATCAGAGAAAAAGTAGTATTAGCAGAAGAAATATGTTTTGTGTGTCTTTGTTGTATTTTTGTCTTGTCTCTGTTATACACGTATGTATGCTGGATGGAACCTGTACCTGACCCACGATGGATAGTTTCCTGTACAGTCTGCCGTGATGCATGGAGGGAGGTTCTGGAACAGACCCCAACGAGAAGATGGGAAGACCTAAGACACGATCTGGTTGACTGGTTCCCACACCGTCCGATGGGGACTAAGAAGTTCATCGCGATGGCCAATGTCTTGACAAGAGACTTCAAATGGATCAAGTCAACGAGAGAGGAAACGTTTGACCTGGACATAAGCAGAGGACTTTGTCTGGTAACAACTTCATATCAGCTTGGAAGACACCTGAAGCTAGGCCTCTATAGAGGTATTGGGATTGAAGAGAATTGGGTTGGATATGATATCTGTGGGGTAATTGAATTCGACGATGTATACATGGCAGCAGATATAACCATAACTAAAGTGATGTTGGGAGATGACATTTTATGGACAGATGTGCTGGAAGCTCTTCCAAATGCTGATGAAGTCTGGGTAGACTTCTTACGTCAGGAGAGGGGCAGGTTAAACTGAATTCCACTATCTCAGCTGATGAGCTGTAAGGACCTGCACGTGATTGAATTTACTCATGAGGATCGCAAGGCATGGACAGAAGAAGAGACTGAAAGTCTTGACACGCTCTCCTTGATTTACAGGGACCCTAACTGGGGGCTTAAATGGCTTTAATGGTTTCAAATGTCTTTGTCATATATGTATTGTCCAGAAGTTGAGTCCTGGTGGTGAATGCACTGTCGAGCACAAAAAAGCTGGCAAGGTGGGAATTTTTCCTTCTAAATTGGTTATATGGAAGGTTTTTTCGCCCACCTCTGGACTCTTCGTATTTAACCAATTGCATGCTTATTACACTTTCATATGCTCGTTTATGCTAAGTTTACTCATCTTTTGCTTATCTCTCTTAGGCTGATGTTTGGTGAGGGGGTAATATGTGAGTTTTAAGGTTCAGTTCATTGATTCAGTTAAGTTTCCTTTGGGTTAATGGTTTTAATTTTGCATGTAAGTTTCCTTTGACTTAATGATTTACATCTGATTTAATCATTTTTGCATGCATACTTTAAGGTTAAGTAAGGTTTCTTTTCATAATAAGGTTCAATATGTAGGGTTTATTCCTTTTTTCTGTTTATTTCTTTTTCTGTAGTAACATGTAAGGCTAATGTTCACAAGTTAAGTATTAAGTTGGTATGATGTGTAAGTTAATAAGTAAGCATTATTTTCTTTTTCCTTTGCTTTATTTTTCTTTATGTGACTTAAAAGTCACAGAGGGGGAAATATGTGAGCATATTTTAATTAAATAAAATTGTGCATGCAACAATATAATAAGAAACTATTAATGTTAGTAAAAGAACATAGAGGTAAGGTAAGGAGACAGAGGTGAGCCAAGGACAGTGTGATCTCACAGTAGCAAGAACATGTAGCATGAACTCAAATGAACTCTAGACAGGTAGCCATCTTGGATGTAAGATGCTTAGTGGACAGTGTGTACCAAACAGACCCTAGAGATGATGTAATCCTTGTACCCTGAGCATCCAAAAGTACCTGATGTCCCTAGACATGATGTAATGTCAGCTGATCTAGTGTAGCCCCAGACATGAAGTAATCTCCTCAGACATGGGGTGATCTTAACTGTGATGTAACAGCGGTTGGATACATGTGTAGGCATGTCAAATTTAAAGGGACACAGACAAATAACCAAAAGACACACACTCAGCTTAATGAATAATAAGTTTAATAAGAGTAGGCACAAAATAAAATAGCATGTGCATCTACATAGTAAATGAAATAGTGTTAGGGGAACGCCGGTTGTGAAGGATCCAAGTGCAGGGAAGGCGGTCCTGGGATTTTATTATGACAGTTACTAGTTAGGGGAACTTGAAACAGGCTGGGAAGTTGATGCAGGAACCCTAATGTGCTTGGTGCTGGAGTGCTTGTTGCACTGTGTAGTGAAGCTGTGTGTGCAGAGAGGGAGAGAGTTGCACTGGAATGCGGAAGTCGGCGCGAGAGCTCCGTATGCAGCGTGAGTCTGGCAGGAATGCGGAAGTCGGCGCGAGAGCTCCGTGTGCAGCTTGAGTGTGACAGGAATGCGGAAGCCGGCGCGAGAGCTCCGTGTGCAGCTTGAGTGTAGCAGGAATGCGGAAGCGCCGTGAGTTGGCGAGGGAGCTTATCATGCAGCGCGGCTGGTGTAATGAGCCGGCGAGGGAGTCTTGTGTGCAGCGTGATCTGCGCAGGAGTGCCGAAGCGCCCAGAGCCGATGGGAGAGAGAATTCTGCGCTGACAGCCGGCAGGTGCGAGGTGAAATAGCGCAGGTTCGTGGCTGGTTTCGCGTTGCTTATCAGTGGTCGGGGGGAAGCAGATTTCAGAACCAGAGATGCTAGAGAGAGAGTCCGTGATCCAAGTTCGTAGTCGATAAATAAATCCAGAGATCGGTAATGCAAAAGTGCGTGAGCGTGGAAGTCCAAAACGTGAAGCAAGAGCGAGGTCGAGAAAACAAAGCGAGGTCGGTAACGAGAAAGCTAGGCATGAAAGAAACGCTGGAATATTGGGCTATGGAAGGCACTCAATAATCTGGCAATGTGGTGGTGTCAGTGTGTGGTTTAAATAAGGAGTGGGGATGATTAATGATGACTCACAGGTGTGTGGAGAGCGGAAGGTGAGGCGGTGGGATATAAGGGACGGTTGGAAATGTGGAACAGGAGTGCTCATGTATTCATGGCAGAGCTGTGGCTTGGTGGGTCGTGACAAATAGAAATACAAAGTATAAGGCCCAACATATAAAAGTACAGTAAAATAGGGGACCTGTGTAAGCATCAAATAACAAAAGGCATAAGAAATTAAATATCAAGCCTTCTCTGACCCAGAACCACATTAATCGGAAGATCAGTGTGAGGAATAAAAACAGAAATACCGCGATTCAAAAGTGGTGTAGGCGCTTCAGGAAAATCAGTTTGGGTACCAACAGACACTTTAAAATCAGTGTGAGTACTGACAATTCTTAGACCAACAGGCCTTAGGAGAGACTGGGCTGGAGTGCTAGACTCTGGTCGCACAGGCCTAAAAAAATGTAAAGGAGGGCTATTTGCCTCCGGCCGCGGTCTCTTAGAAGGACCAGGCCCGGAGTCATCCTTCCTGACATAAGTAAGACCGTTCTTATGAAGAAATTGTGTCAATGATCTATCAGACTAATTTTGGCAAAAACTCACTGAGGCTCGATCAGCAACAGGTTCAGTAGGAGTGTAATCCTCAAAGGAGTTGTGCTCTGGACTGTCCTGGCTGTCCGAGTTGTCCAAAGGGATGTATTCAGTGCTTGGGCAGTTGCGCTTAGCTATAACATTAAAATAAAATATGTAAATACAACAAATTAGGAAAGAGAGAGATGCTTACCCATGGCCTGTCTGTTGAGAACTGTAGAGTAAGCTGGAAGAACTAAGAATATATAGTAAAATAAGCACCACCCCTATATTTTTTAATAATAAACAAACTTAAAGACAAAGATAATGGAAAATTATTTGTCACGAGCTATCGGAGGGTAAGCACAGAAGCCTTAGCAGTTAGCCCGTGTAGCGTGGATGGTAAACCCAAACGCGGAAGCAACGCGAGTAGGCAGGATAACCACGCAATTTGTCTAACTCTCTTACACAAAGAGCTAGGATCTACACAAATAAATCCGCGTTCTAGCAACACACACTCAATCAAATCGGTGAGTACTCACAGAATAGTCGGTGAAGCGTCAGACGACCATTGGTGAAGTGATAAAGGGTTTGAGCTGGGAGTTGTGAAATACCGGATGGATCCGGAGCGCCGCAGGCAGCTGGAGCCGGTAGGTGACAGGATTGATACGGAGGGTGATGCGGTATGGACTGGTGATAGCTTTTTGGATTCCGTGTGAAGGTGAAGGTTTCTGGTTGAAAGCCATACTTTGTCACCTACATTGTACAATCGTCCCGGTGGGTGTCGACGGCGATGTTGAGTGGCGTAGCAGTTGTTGGCCTGTTGGATAGCGGTGTTTGCTTGGTTCCACAGCCGTCGACACCGGCGAACCAACTGTTATGCTGACGGCACCTCAACCTCCGGTTCTTAATGATCGAACATCGAAGGATGGAAACCTTGGCATACCTCAAATAGACTGAGATTGGTGGCTGAAGAGACATGGAGATTGTGAGATAACTCACAATAGGAGGTAGCGGGCCCAGGAGCGCTGGCGATCGGCAACAAAGCATCTCAGGTAGTGCTCCAGTTGTTGGTTGGTCCGCTCCGTCTGACCGTTAGTCTGGGGATGATAACCAGAGGATAGACTACAGGTGGAATTGATCAGACGGCAGAAGGCCTTCCAGAACCGGGCGGTGAACTGGGGCCCCCTGTCCGAGACGATGTCTTTTGGGAACCCATGCAGTCGGACTACGTGTTCTAAAATCAGCTCTGCTGTTTTTTTGGCTGACGGGAGTCCGGTGAGGGCCACCAGGTGCACGGCTTTGGAGAACTGGTCGACGATGGTTAAGATGGTGTTTTTCTCTTCGGAGGCCGGCAGGCCCGTGATGAAGTCGACGGCAATGTGCGTCCAGGGCCGATGGGGAACGGGGAGTGGTTGGAGTTCCCCCGGTGTCGGTTGGTTGGTATTCTTGGACCTGGCACACACTGGGCACGCCTGGACGTACTCCTTGACGTCACTCGCCATAGATGACCACCAGAAGGCACGTCTGATAAATTGGAGGGTGCGGTTGGCGTCGGGGTGTCCGGATAATGGCGAGGAAGGACCCCATCGCAACACCTCGGTCCTTACGGTGTTCGGCACGTAGAGTCGCCCAGGCGGCACACCTGCCTGTGCGGGCTCCGTTGAACACTCGTTTCCAGTTCCCAGTGAAGTGGTGCAATGATCTTGGTG
This sequence comes from Clarias fuscus, assembly GCA_030347435.1. Lineage (NCBI taxonomy): Eukaryota > Metazoa > Chordata > Actinopteri > Siluriformes > Clariidae > Clarias > Clarias fuscus. Next base: position 9,268,683 of record CM059225.1, on the reverse strand, counting down.
GGTGTGATGACAGGTGCGGGGTCCGCCCGGGGAACGTCCTCTTCGTGTTGTCGGGAGAGGGTGTCAGCTTTGGTGTTCTTGGACCCAGGGCGGTAGGATAGGTGGAAGTTGTAATGTTCGAAAAATAGTGGCCACTGTGCCTGTCTCGGGTTGAGCTGTTTTAAATTGCGGATGGTATCAGGTTCTGATGGTCGGTCCAGACGATGAACGGCTCTCTGGCGCCCTGGAGCCAGTGTCGCCATTCCTCCAAAGCCCACTTTATGGCCAGCAGCTCGCGGTCCCCTACCCCGTATCGCTGCTGAGTGGGGTCACATTTTTTGGAAAAGAAACTACAGGGATGTAGCTTCTGGTCTGGACCTGGTTGAGAGAGAACAGCCCCGGTGCCCACATCCGAAGCGTTCACCTCCACGACTAATGGTTTACTTGCGTCTGGGTGCAGTAGAATTGGGGCGTTGGTGAACCGGTGGCATAGGTCATGAAAGGCGGTGATGGCGGCGCTGTTGAGGCTGAAGTAATGAGAAGAGTGTCGAGTCAGAGCGGTTAAAGGGGCTGTAGTCCCTACAATACTGTAGTCCCGGATAAAGCGACAATAGAAGTTCGCAAACCCGAGAAACCGTTGAAGCTGCTTGAGGGTCTTGGGTAGGGGCCAATGACGCACAACTTCCAGTTTCTGCGGGTCCATGGCCACACCCTGGGGCGAGATGACAAAACACAGGAACGTGGTGCAGCGCTCGTGAAAGGCGCATTTTTCCAACTTACAGTACAGTTGGTGGGCGAGTAATCTCTTAAGGACCGCTCTGACGTGCTGGGTGTGTTCCTCGGCGGTGCGTGAATAAATAAGGATATCGTCCAGGTAAACGAACACCCACCGCCCTAGCATGTCCCTATGGACATCATTGATGAACTGTTGGAAGGCGGCGGGTGCGTTGAAGAATCCGAATGGGATGACCAAGCTCTCGTAGTGTCCAGTAGGGGTGATTAAAGCCGTCTTCCACTCATCGCCCTCTCTGATGCGCACCAAGTTGTAGGCGCTCCGGAGGTCCAACTTTGTGAAAATGGTGGCACCAGAGAGGGCGTCCAGGGCTGAGTTGGTAAGAGGCAAAGGGTGTCTGTTCTTAATGGTGATGTTATTAAGCCCCCGATAATCGACACAGGGACGTAAGTCGCCCGCTTTGTTCTTCACAAAGGACCGAGCCCGGCTGAAGTTCGATCGTCAGGTCATAGGGGCGATGAGGAGGAAGGTGTGTGGCTCGTCTCTTGCAGAATACTTCAGCCAGGTCTTGGTAGGTGACGGGGATGGCGTTGGTGTCGACATCGGGTGCCTCAGACTCCCTAGAACACGTCCCAGCCGGTTCCTGAGATTCGTCCCTCCTTCACCACCACCGCCATGGCACCCGTCGGACATCCACCTCCCGCCGTGGTTAACACCGGAGCTGGGGAACCCATGCAACTAGGACGCGCCTCCTTGACCGCTGCAGAACGGGAACAACGCTTCAGAGAAGTGCTCTCCGCCTATTGTGGGTCAGCGGCGCACCACAGGGCCCTCTGTCCACTTCGCCCGGGTAACAACTTTATTGGTTGATCAATAAAGTCGGGAGGTCTGCAGAACACACCACGACTCCCGACAGCTTCTTGCTTAAATACTGCCCCTGAACAATAGCAGCCAGTTTTCCCGCGCTTATGTTAAATTCAACATCTGGGTTTCATTAAGTTTTCCCGTTCTAGGTGCCTCAATGTATAGATCAGATTTCCTAAACAGGCACATTCCAAGAGGCCTATATGCTCAGCCTCTCACGCACGTCTCTCATTATTTCAAACTGGGCTATCCTTTATTTCTTAAGAGTGGGTAAAGACACATAAAATCAAATAAAAATTTCTTCCATATATCCTGCACAGGAGAACACCAAAACATCTTTAATCTACAGTGCTGTAAAAAAGTATTTTTTGCAGATTTCTCATACTTAAATGATTGAGATCATACATTTTTTATGTTACACAATTAAATACAAAATGTAATTTTTAAATAATGATTAAATTTCTTAAGGGGAAAAAAATAAACCCACCTGGCCCTGTGTGAAAAAGTAATTGCTCTATGTGACTAATATGCAGTAAAATAAAAAACATCAAGGACAAATGCTTTTTTCACAGCTCTGTGCAGTATAAAAGTCCCACGAAAACATGAAATGACTGACAGTCTGGGTCTCTGTACTCTGTATAGGAAACTAAATGCTGCTGTCAGTAAATAAAGTCAGGGGAAGTTACACATCAGATCAGCATCAGTCACTTCTTGTGGTGAAAGTGTGAAAACATTTGAGCTGCAAAACTCACGCATACCCCAGCTGTGCATGTTAAAGTGCAGCAGTTATATAAATACAAAATAATGTTATAACTGATATAATAATGTATAAATTGCACTAAAATGTCATATGTTGTTTCATGTGATGTCATTCCACAAAGATCTAAGGTCAGTGTCAATCACCGCTCTCTTTCACAAATCAGTGTGCGAAAAAACAGCTCACAGAAACAACTACATAAACACACATATTCACACACAGGAATGTAAAAGGAGAATGACGTATTAAATATTAACTTTATACATTTTGTATTTATGGGACAGTTTTCAGGACAGATCTCTATTGTGTGTTTGGAGTTTGTGTTTTGTAGTTTCTCAGAAGCAAGCTGTGTTTTATCCACTTTTTTTTTTCTTTATAATCAGCTTGAAGAGAGTGAGATAAGTGAAGCTGCAGAGGAAATTACTGTTTAAAATGACCATGGCCAAAGGTATGTGGACACCTAACTATCATTCCCAAATGTAATTCTTTCCCAAGTCCTAAGAGACCAGAACCTGATCCAGTATGATGATGCCCCTGTGGACAAACTGAGGTCATGGTTTGCCATGTGTGTGTGGAAGAACGAGTTTCCTGCACAGACACCTTAAACCCCACTGGACACTGCTGGGATCAACATGTTTGATATTAAAAAATAAAAAGAGAAACAACACAGCTACTAATCAATACATCTATAAACCAATAAACCAATCACTTAAATGTCATTTTGCACACAGCTGTATTAGCATGCCACTGAGTGTTTTATTCCTTATTTAAATATTATTCAGTTTTTTCAACACTCCAAAAAGAGCTGCAAGTTATTTATTTTGTATTATTGGTAATATTCTATTTATGTTTAACAAGTTTTCACTTTATTTACACTATAATAGGGAAAGGTGATATTAATACAAGCAACAAACCACACACAGAAACCAGGAGACACCGCAGGGAGAGGACAATAACATAGCTGTGAAAAACAGAGGGAGGGGGTGTCGGCGGTGAAGACATGCTGCTCATGGGTGTAAATATCTAAGCTATTCTCCGCGTTTCTCCAACCCTGTAAAGGAGAAGTGATATAGAAAATGTGTGTGAGAGTGGGAAGTTCAGGTGTGATCTACAGATATGCAGTGTGAGCAGGTCCATGTGCTGACATTCCACAGGTATGTTTGTGCACACTTAAAAAAAAAATCTGTCCAGGAGAAGGATGACATCATCAATTGAATAACTAATAATGGCCAGTTCCCTTCCGCGTGACCTCTCCTGTACCTGTTTATTCTGCTACCACAAGAGTGGTGTACTGAGAGGCAGTAAATACAGCGGATGCTGCCATGAAAAGAATAAGAACCTCTTTCATGGATCTATGACAAACGATACTGTAGTAGATTTGCGCCAAAGTCTGCATTATATATATATATATATATATATATATATATATATATATATATATATATATATATATATATATATATATATATATATTCTTACACAGTATTATGCTGATCAATCCCTGCTATCCGTTTTCACCAAGGTTGAGGATGGGTTCCATGTTGAGTCTGGTTCCTCTCAAGGTTTCTTCCTATTACCATCTCACAGAGTTTTTCCTTGCCATCGTCGGCCTCGTCTTGCTCATCAGGCACAATCTTATCATTTTGATTCATACACATTCACATTTCATACAAACTTACTTCTTTTGATTGTGTAAAGCTGCTTTGCGACAATGTCAATTGTTAAAAGCGCTATAGAAATAAAATTTAATTCAATTCAATTCAATGGGGCAAATTTGGGCACCTTTTCTGCCCTGGGGGCAAAACTTATACCCTCATGCTGGGTATCTTCTGACACAGCTTGCTACCCTCTTCCACCAAATTCTCACTCTCTTCAATCCGTCAAAGTTGGTCTCAATGTTAAATGTTTTTTTCCCTATTATATGTCAATGGGGCAAATTTGGGGACCTCTTTTGCCCCGGGGGTAAAACGTATACCCTCTTGGGGGGTATGTTCTCACACAGGTTGCAAACCTCTTTAGGTCAAATTTGACCATTCTACAAAATTCCCTCTCTGTGCTACAATCCGTCAAAGTTGGTCTCAAGGTTAAGTCTGTGGGACTTTTTGGGGCGGTTAATTGCCCCTTGAGAAAAGTTATAACACCTCATTCCCAAACAAGCCGCACGATTTGACACCTCATTCATGGGTCTACAACAAATGGTGCGGGACTAGTTACATGCCAAACTTTTGTACAGAAGAAGAAAAATAAAAGGGAATATTAATAAGTGATGGTGCTGCTTCACTTCAGGACTCTTCCTGTATTTTGTAATCATCATCCACATACTAAAAAAATGTTCAGTAAACTTCTCAGTGTGAGTCTGGTAGGCACATGACTGTGTAAGGACTGTATAGGGGCCCCATAGAGTCCTTCCTGTTTCAGGAAAGACTTTTTCCTGTTCACAGTTTTTGACTTGTGGTTTGTTGCACGTATAGGATTAATGAAAGAGGAAACAGGCTTTCAGTACAGCAGCAACACCTCCAGTCACTTACACAGTGAGATTTCAGACAGACACTCTGAGTGTAGTTTTAACAGTGATGTTCTGTCCTGGAGTAAAGGGAGCTAGACTTTTTTCAGACTATATGTGTCATTTTAATTAGGAAAAAAAATATTTAACAATTTTGCTATGCCTTTGCTGACATGATTATGGGTTGCAGGTCATGTTTTGGGGGGGGTCTTTTTAAAAACATGGTTGCTTGACAGAAAAATCCAATGAGCAACTTTGTTTTTTACATTTATGGTTTCCCCAAATTCACTGGTTCACACTGTCTACACAGTGTGTCTACACACTGTCTTTGTTGCAACATCCTACTATTCAGCACTGTAACACTCTCCCACACACCTCGTGGACCTACACACAGGAGAAACTTATATTATTCACTTATACTAATATTAGCTTACATGGTTCTGATATATTATTTCCACTCCAGTTAGTAGGCCTACTGCCTTGGCCTTTTCCATTCTGCTTGTTTGTGATAGTAAGCCTATTGCTCTTCCACAAATAAATAAATAAATAAATAAATAAACCTTTGTTGCAATTTTATATTTCAAACAAATATATTAATAAGCAAACAAATAATATATGCAGTACCAGTTCTAGTACCATTACAGTACACATTTTACATTCTGTTGAATTCTAGAACAAGGCAATGTAATCAAATAACACATGGTACTAGGTAAGTAAATTAAAAACCAGACCAAACCTTACAAATAAAACCTTGGGTTTCATATAACTTGGTCTGCAAGTGTTTTGCAAGATGAGCAATTTTTTTTAATACATTTTAACTTGATAAACAAGTGATATACTGTACATTGATAAAGAAGCTGGCTAAAGAGTGCTGTATCCAAACACATTAAGATGAAACACTTTTTTTTGTCTGTAAACACAAACAGAGAGAGTTTACAGCAATCAAAAAACATAGTTTCTGATCTCTTACTTGTGTACAGCTATGATTTATTTTTGTACCACTATAAACTATAAAGACTATAAAATGAATTTAAAAAATTGACTATTAAATATGAGAAGAAATCTGTAATTTCTCCATGCATAGACCTTTCATGTCTTTACTTTATTATTCAATAACATAAGACAGAATGATCTTACACTTTTGTTTGATTTGCCGAGTTGAAAGGAGAGCTAACCTGATCAATTTTATTATCTATAATATAAAAAATATTGGGCTTGCTCTCACTGCTCTCACTTGCATGCATATTTAAATATGCCAATCAGAAAGTGGTAATTAGAATATTCCCGCCCTCCAGCTGCTGATCAGTCAATCAGAAACAAGATTAGAATTAGAACGTTCCCTCCTCCACTTTCTGATTGGCAGTGACAGTAAGCGCAAGAGTAGGCGGAGTTTTCGCTAACGTTTTTGGTACAAAATGAAGACCAAATTTCAATAAACAGAAAAATCCCACAACCTGCACTGTTCTAAAACAGCTACACAGCAAATACGTTATCCTTGTGTCAGAATATGCAGGCCTATATTAAGAAACTGGATGGCTAGATTGCAATTTTGATGTTTCAGAACAAATGTCATCAAAACAAAATAATACATTTATTTTTGCAGTTTACAACGTGTGCATGGGTTCTGCACTGAGTATCAGTCTCATACATTCTCTTCACATTCTTTAAAGGCATGAAGCAGATACTATAGTCTACACATAAACGTGGGGCTTCTGCTGCTTTAACTGTGCCACTTCCTGTGGATAATCTTTTAAAAAGTCATGAAAAATTGCTAAACTTGCATTTAGAACTTGACTGTCAAAGTATTATAAAACTAATATTATTTACCTCAAAATGACAAAGAAAAACTTTTTTTATGCCATACATATAACAAGAACATTAGAGTCTTGCTGGGCTTGAAATACCTTTCTTGCTTTGTCCATTTGTATTTAAATCAGAAGTGTTACATGTAAAGCCCTGACCACTAACCACAAGACAAATCATTATACATGTGTATGCTCTCTCTCTCTCTCTCTCTCTCTCTCTCTCTCTCTCTCTCTCTCTCTCTCTCTCTCACATACACACACATGCGCGCGCACACGCGCACACGCGCACACACACACACACACACACACACACACACACACACACACACACACACACACACACACAAATTGCCATTAGTTTCACATTACAGGACCCTATTTTACTATTTTATTATAGTAATTATATTACTCCCAAACTATCACTTCAAAAACATGTTTATTTCCCACAGATTTCTCACATAATTTCTTAATAAATAATTTCCTCTTTACTAGCACTTCCCACTACATACTGTATGTGATGATTAGGTTGAGTTTTAAAACCTATGTTAGGCAATATACATTTTACTAAATACCCGATCAAAATGTATAATATATAACAAATTGTGTTTTATTGTCACACCTGCATAGAAGATGTTTATTGTCAGAAAGTAAATATTTAATAAATGTCCTGCCCACTTTTAAATGTACATGTGTGTACCTGCATGCTGATGTGTGATGTACAGTACTGTGCAAATGTCTCAGGCACTCTGTTTTGTTAAAACAAAATGTTACACATGTTTATTTTAAGACTTAATTCTCACGTTATTATGTTTTTTTTTTAGATGTCAAAGGCATGCTTGCTCTACAGCTGTCATATGCATATGCCTAATAATTTTGCACTCTACTTCTGTGTGTGTTTTATGTGGTTGCTGCTGTCAACTTTATTCCAAATACAAATGTGTGAAGGAGAGCAATGGTTACTGACCTTAAACCAGTATCACTTGTCACAACATCACAGTAAAGCTGCATAGAAGGTTCTTAAAACATAAATCATATTTATCAATGTTGAATAAATAATATGACAGAATTCAACCTTCTTTATAGTGATCTTAAAAGCA
>CM059225.1:9206697-9260445 GCA_030347435.1 Clarias fuscus | reverse complement strand
ATAACAAGCATAAATCTATTACCTGAGCGACTTCATCCCACATGGCCAACAACATCCATCCCCAGCCTTTCAAAAGGATTACCTATAATTGGAAGAGGTTGGAGAGGGACATGACAAGGACCTTGCACAGAGACTTTCAGACATTCTGGGCAGCTTCTACAATATTGGGTTACCTCCTCCTTAATGCCAGGCCAATGAAAGTAACTTTGTATCCTGGGAATGGTTTTACTTTTCACTGGGTGGCGAGCCCAGGGAATTGAATGACCCAGGACGAGAATGACCTCGCGGACAGACTGTGGTACCACCAACTGTGTCATTGACCCAAAACGACGGTGGAATATTCCTTGCTTCAGAAAGTAGATCTCCTTTGCATTAACAGCATCAACCTCATCCTCTTCACCTTCCATCTTTGCCCGGTCCAAGAGAGGGGCAAGATGGCATCTTTCTGTTGTAACTGAATGATGTTACTGGGCACTTGAAACTTTGGGAAAAAGTCAGGCAAAGATTCAGCTGATGTTCTAGAAGCGTTAGATTTAATCTTCTCCCACCTTTTCTGTTGATGAGACTTCCTCAGCTTTGCTGAATCAGGGGTTTATATACCTGTGTCAAAAAAAAGGCAGGGTACTCAATAACTGTTTCTTTTCCTCTGATTTGTTTGCTTTAGGGCTGAAACGATTCCTCGAGTAACTTGAGTAATTCGATTACAAAAAATGATTGAGGCAAAATCTTCTACCTCGAAGCTTCTTTTAATTAATTTTAAAAGCTTGCGTTATGTTTTTGCGCAATTATTTGTTTGGCGTGAAACAGCTCGCTTCCGGATGCAAGCCGCCAGTAAACACCGCCGAAGAAGCGCTTACGTCACCCACAAAGCGGAAGGAGACGCAAACAGTTAGCGCTGTATTGATGTGAGGGAGCGTTCTGTTGCGGGCTGCAAAATGGAAGGGAGCGATAAAAATATATCAATGACAATTTGTTTCAGCAGCAGGAAACATTGCTTTAAAGCGCAGGGCAAACCTCAGTTTGGAGCATGTTGACATGCTTACCTTTCTTCATTGCAATCACACGCTCCTTTAAAGACTGGTGTGTACACACGTCCAAGAAAGAGACATTTATATTCTGATGAATATATTGACTTAAAACACAATGTATGACCTGTTGTTCCTGTCCATGGATTTTTGCATCCTAAATGCCTTCACAAAGCATTCCAATAATAAGCCAGTAAAGGCTTATGTTATGCCTGAGCTGCAGATTTTGAAACTTTTAGTTCTGAAAGTTAAGTTGCACAACTTAGTGTTTTTGTATAATTATTTCTTTAAATGTGTCCCTTAGTTTTTTTGATACTTTGAAATACCATTTTGTAAGTTTTTTAATCTTTAGAAAAGGCTTTAAAATAAAAATGTTGTCACATCTGTATCACCACGGTATCACCACGGGTTAAGATCTGGCTTGCCGGATTACTGAGCCGCCTCTTTGTCTCCCCCTGGTGTGTCTACGTATGTATGTATTGCACTAAGGTGCTCAGGAACTTCTACTCCTGCACTATTAGAGAGCATCCTGACGGGAAACATCTCAACCTCGTTCGGGAACAGCACCATGCAGGACAGGAGAGCCCTACAGAGGGTGGTTCGATCAGCTGAACGTATGACGGGAAACATCCCTGACCTTCAGACGATCTAGAACAAGCGGTGCTGGACCAAGACCAGGAAGATAGTGAAAGACCTCAGTCATCCCAGCAATGGACTGTTCTCTCTGTTGCGGTCAGGAAAGCGCTTCCGCTCCCTGAAGGCGAACACAGAGAGACTGAGGAGAAGCTTCTTCCCGTAGGCGATACAAGCTCTCAACCACAACACCATATAGGACCTACACTCATACACTTGCACATTTTGCACACCTCAGGACTGCAGACTTTTTAACTTTTACTTTTACCAGGACGCACAATCCGTTTACACATGGAACATTTGCACACTTGCACATTTTGCACACTGTGAAGTTGAACTTCACTACATTCTGGACTGCACTACATCACATTTCCATTACATTTAATTTACTATATATATCCACTATTTTTATTAGATATTCTTTAACTTCTTTATATTTATCCTATTCCAATACTTTATTTCATTTTTATTCTTATTCTGTATATTATGTAAATAAGTTTTCTTTATTTAAAATCTCTCATTTCTTTTTGCTGTAATATTGTAGGTCAATAGTAGTCATATAAGTATTTCACATCATATCATACTGTGTATGACTGTGTATGTGACGAATAAAATTTGAATTTGAATTTGAATATACACACATTCATCATGAAAGATCTATTGTAAAACAAAATAAAATTCATGTTTGCTTCAGCTTTGGAAACAATATTGTTTTGAGCTAACTAATTATACACAATTCTTTGTTCTACTTCTGGCTTTTAGAGAAAGTCTTTCCATGCTCCATCTGTCGGATATTCAGTGAAGCACAACAAAACTTATTTAAATTTCCGAATGTTGCTTGTTGGATTTCGTGGCATGACGCGCCGAATTGCGTGATTTCGCAGGAAAAAGCGCACATTCTTAATGGCCACATCTGTACAAAATAAGTGCAGTGAGAGGTGAATTAATATCTATGTATTATTGTCAATTTTGTCATAATCATCATCAATTTCATCATCATCATCATGTGTACAATGTAGTACAAATTCTAAAAAAAATTAACTCAAGATAAACAAAACCACTGCCTGTCGTGTTATAAAACTAATTTCACAACATCATTCACAGTGATCTGTGTTTTTATTGTAATTGTATAAACTTCTCATTTACTTACTGAATGGATTATCAGGGTTTACACCCCCACCCCTCTCATTACAGTTAAAAGCTCAGACTGATCAGGGTCAGACTGTTCTAACTGAAGTGGTTAACATGATGTAGTTTTATTTAGATCAGGTGATTATTATGATTATTAGTGGAATATTAATATCCATGTAAACACATGATAGATCCTGTAGACTAGGAGTGTTTACATGGACGATAATATTCCACTAACATGTGGATAACTACAAATATGACCATGTACATGTGTTCAGGTCTGCGGCCTGTCAATGAGTTTACTATGGTTAAACGCATTTAAAAAAATTAAATAAACACGTCTCTGTGATCACTTATCATTAGGAGGAGACACTGCATGGAGCAGGTGGTCCAAACTGACCGCAGTGTTTGAGATGCTGCTGTGTGTTATCCTGCTGAGTGCCATCACAGTGCTTTGGATCAATTACGACATTCTGAAGACAGAAAACGAGCAGTTACAGACCAGTATCAGCAACCTGACTATAGAGAGAAACCAGTTACAGATCAGTATCAGCACCCTGACTATAGAGAGAAACCAGTTACAGAGGGAGAGAGATGAGTACCTGAGGACATTATGTGATTTGGGTAAGTAGATAGATTTAGCTTTATATTTTCTGCCCACCAAGGGGAAATATAATGCCCAAGATTTCACCAAGATCTTAAAATGAAAACATCTCATTAATATCGATGACGCTTCTACAATCCTGAGCCATTACTCAATTGTGTAAGGAGTGAGAAAGAATTCATAATTCATAGATTACTAACATTAGTAATCATTAGTAATTAGTTCACTATTAACTGTGCAGTAATTACTGAGATGTAATCATCTCCTGGAGAACTAAAATCTAACTTTGTCTGTATTGTAATAACACCTGATTAATTACTGATCAGCTCAACATTAATTCCCAATCACTAAACCTTACCTTCCTCCTGGAGATAATATACGTACCGCGGCCCTTTCCACACCCAGTGTCTAAAATGTAAATGTCTATATAAGTGCTTATTGTCCACATAGAGTTCTCTTTAGAGTATGTGTGCTGTTTTTATTTATCCAGTCAGAGTCTAAAGAGATAAATACAACAATAACCTCTTGTCAACTTATACAAAAGTACAAGCTGTAGTGCTGCAGAAATGCCATGTGCTCTTCATATCTGGACTGAGAAACAAAAGGAGAAAATAAAGGAAACACAGTACAAATAGTCAAATCTCAATATTTTATGTAATATTAATTAGAATTAAAATGATCACGTTAACTCTTTTGAACCCCAATCAGGTTAAGAACAACCGTATGTTACATAATAATAAAGTCAGCCCATGAAAGGTGAATTCATGCATATATTTAAAATATTTTCTTCTTTTATAATGTAGCATAAACAGGTAAAAATAAATAATGTTACTTCATATACAATAGATTAGAAACTGTGTGTTTAATCTCTGTAAATTCTCTTAATTTATCAAAGGGAAGTGTTTCAGCTTCAGCTCCAGTCTTTATTTCATGTCTAATATGAAGAACAGCTGGACTGAGAGCAGACATGGCTGCAGAGGGGGAGGAGGAGACCTGGTGATCATAAACAGCAGAGAGGAACAGGTGAGAGAGAGAGAAAGATTTTAACAACCATTATTAAAAAAACAATGTCAGACTTATTTACATATTTACATTGTTTTTGTTTTATTTGAAGTCAAAATAATTCACACTAAGCCCCACCCCTTCCCCGCCATTAACACCCCTTTTTTTCAGGTTTAGTTTATTTATTTATTTTTTGTCCATTGATTTACAGTCCTGTTCAAAGTTTATAGTTTGGTTTAGCTGCTGACCATTTTTGTTTCCTTCTGTGTAGCAGTGGTTGTTTGTTTTTGTTACTTTTTGCAGTTTCTTTTGTTCAGTCATTAGTGTTTTCATCACACGTCTTTTTTCTATTTTTAACATTTGTAAAAAGCAGTTAATTTGCTTTGTTACTTTGTTAAATGTCTGTGTGTGTGTGTGTGTGTGTGTGTGTGTGTGTGTGTGTGTGTGTGTGTGTGTGTGCGTGTGTGTGTGTGTGTGTTTGTGCTGTGCTGCATCCTGCTCCTTCACTCTCCTCTGTTGCGCCTCTCAAGGTCTGACTGCATGTTTTCCTTTTTGTGGTCGGTTCTGTGGTTAATGTCTCCTTGGTTCCTTTAGCTGCAGTGTTTTCTGCCGGTGTCGGTGGTGGTGTGCAGATCTGTGGTTGCTGTACCTCTTCAGTGGATATGTTAGGGGCGCGGTCCATCAGGTTTTACACTTGCGCTGTTTACAGTAGTGTTGGTGTTCATATCAGTGCCGGGTGCGGTGTGTATCTCTGTGCTGTCGGTGTGTTCTGAACTGACCTTTATGAGCTGTGACTCGGGTGTGTCACTGCTCTGGATGTCAGTGAGGCTTGCTTCAGACCCGGACTCCCTGGTGTTTTCCGGCTGTCCCCGCACCGCTGCTCCTGTTTCCTGCCCTAGTCGTCCCCTGAGCTCCCTGGCTATACAGCTCCGTGTGGACAGCTCAGCCTTTTATGCCCTACATCCCCGCATTCGAAACACCTCAGCCGCTCCGTGGTGGCCAAAACAGTGTAGCTACTGTCCCCGTCTTTACACTTAAAATTTATATTAAGTGTTCCTTCTTTGTCATTTAAAACCATTAAAATCTGCCTCTGGAAAGACAGGACGTGTCTCGCGTTGAAGCTCTTGCACCCTGAGCGGAATAGCTCTCATGGGGCCGATGAACTTCCTGAATCAGACGAGCTCCTTCATTATTGCCTTGTCGTTTATGAACAGACGTTTTGACGTCATGACGTTTGAGATCACCACACATGTAGCAGGGACAGACAGAGGGGTAACTTGGACCGTGGATCCTCTTACACGTATTCCACTCGTTGTTAGTGTGGTGATGAGGTTTACGTTCGTAAGGAATATCACAACCGCTTTATTCATCCGGGAGGCAGAGAAGATGTTCTTACACCCAACCTGCTCTCTCACCTCTAACAGCACCTCCTCCACCTGTGCACCCCGCCCCCCGGCACACACCTAACACTAGCCTCTGATAACTTTTTTTACTAATAGCATTCGCTAAATAAAAAATAAAGTAGAAGAAAAAAAACGACAGACTTTCAATATTTGTCAAAACGCCAAACAGCCTTCCACCCACTCATCTCACACCCAGTGCATACAATAGGTAGACAAGGGGAATGTCTATTATCGCCGTGCTTACCACACACACGACAAAACAACAGCGGCCAAAATAAATCAGTCGCATTTCAAAGTAATTCGTGACATGACCGCCAAGGTGGGGCAAAGTGACATTTTCCCTTGCCGCAGAATTAAGTCATAAAAAAGTCATAACAATATATTGTATCGGAGAAATACTACAGTGATGGTAATTTCCACATCTGTGTATTTTATACAACAAACGAAAAATCTGAACTAGAGCGATTGATATTTACTGTACAACATTGAGTCAAAAAAAAAAAACATTGGTTAAATGTTTAGACAGACGATCAAGTTTACTAGCTGACAATAAAATTTTTACAAAGAATGAACTGTTATATAGCCTATATCTATTTCTGTCTGTTTATTGTTATTAAAAAATACATTCAAAGACATCAAACTTTAAATATAGAACAACTGGTTTATTCTTTATTTTCCAGTTTCTCCAAATGGCAGCCTGCAAAATGTTCGAAATATTACTGTTATTGTGTCACAAGTGTAGTTTTAAGAGTTGTTTAGGCGAGAATGCATGAGTACACAGCTCAAAACCTCCATCAGTTATTAAAGATAACGTACATGTAGAAAAAAATGCTCAACGATTTCGGAGATTTGAGCTTCAGGAAATCTCCCGGCGCTCTGCGCATAACACCGTCCCAGCCTTATCTCGGAAAGAATGTCTAAACGTTTTCTAAACGTGGGCTATTGTTGTTTACAGCCGCACACATAAAGTTAAAGAATGCATCACGCAAAAAACAGCAAGCAGACTGACTCTGGCCATTTTAATAATTAATCGATAAATTGGTGATTTCTTTGGTTTCAGCTGTAGTGATGAAGGTGATCATGTCATCTCCTCGTCTCCGCAGCAATGGATGTAATCAATAATATATATATATATATATATATATATATATATATATATATATATATTGCTCTTGTTTTTAATATTATTTTGAAGTAAATGAAACAGTAAGAACTAAAATAGTAAAATAAATAGTTTAATGGTTTAAATAGTTAAATTAAATAGTCATGTGGGCATTATAAGATTATAAAACAAAAAAAAATTATCCTCTCTGGGATTTCGGGGAAACTTAAACTGAGCGTGCACGCTCTCTCTTGCTCTCTCTCTTGGATGCGCCTATAATTCCCTTTTCATACAAATTACATCGTATAAAATGAGACGTCTAAAATAGTTTTCCATTATTTATATAAAAGCAGACATTTCGCTTTCTATAAGTATATATTTTTCATGCAACCAAAAAACGCCTAAATTTATTACTATAATTTTAGTACTGTAAATTAATTTAATGTTTCACTTGTATTTCATAAGGTTTTACCAGCGGTGGTACAGCGCAACGGGATTTGTATTGAAAACTTCTAACTAAAAAGTGGCAGCTGGCACGCCTAAAAATAGATGCGGGATTATTTTTTATAGTCTAAATAAAAATAATTTTCTAAACATGGGCTATTGTTGTTTATTTCGTCTTTAATTTCCTACCTAGTCTAATCACCTAGTCTAATTATTATAAATAATATTTATAATAATAGTGTTACTGTGCGCAACAAGGTGGTGTAGTGGTTAGCACTGTCGCCTTGCACCGCCAGGGTCTGGGTTCAATCCCCGGCCAGGCTCGATTCCCATCTCTGTGTGCATGGAGTTTGCATGTTTTCCCCGTGCTTGGTGGGTTTCCTCCGGGTTCTCCGGTTTCCTCCCACAGTCCAAAGACATGTAGGTTAGGCTGATTAGCATTCCCAAATTGCCCGGAGTGTGTGAATGAGGGAGTGTATGTGTGTGTCTGTGCCCTGCAATGGATTGGCACCCTGTCCAGGGTGTACCCTGACATGCGCCCTAAGTGTCCTGGGATAGGCTCCAGGCCCCCGTGACCCTGAATACAGGATTAAGCGGTATAGATGATGAATGAGTGAGTGAGTGTTACTGTGTGTGCTTCATAATGTCAGACAACATTCAAATGCAAATAATTTACCCCTGAATCAGTTGTTCTCACCTATACATTCAGAGAAATTGAAATGCACCTCTCCCCACTTTAAGACCCTCTTAGATCTGAGGCTATTCTTAAGACTTTAGTGCTTCAGGCCTCTTTTTTTAAATTTGTGTAAATTTCATCTTCTGGATTCTAAATTCTAAAATCGACATTGTTACCGTTTTCAACCATTGTTGAGGTGATGAAGGATTTGAGCTGAGCGGTATGGAATAACGGATGGATCCGGAGCGCCGCAGGCAGCTGGAGCTGGTAGGTGACAGGATTGACATGGAGGGTGATGTGATATGGACCGATGAATCTGGGTGAGAGCTTTTTGGACTCCGTGTGGAGGTGTAGGTTTTTCGTGGACAGCCACACCTTGTCACCTGTGTCTTCCCGGAGGGTGTCTACGGCGATGTTGTGAGGTGTAGCGGATGTTGGCGCGCTGGATGGCCTCCTTGGCTTGAATCCAGGACCGTCAACACCTTTGGACCAATTGTTGGGCCGAGGGTACTTCAACCTCCGGTTCTTGTTGTTCGAACATCGGAGGTTGGAAAACCTGGGATACCTCAAATGGACTTAGCTTCGTGGCAGGGGAGACATGGAGGTTGTGTGAGACCTATGCCCAAATGAGGTAGCGGGCCCAGTTGTTGGTTGGCCCGTTCCGTCTGACCATTCGTTTGGGGATGGTAGCCCGAGGAGAGACTGCAGGTAGAATTGATCAGATGGCAGAAGGCCTTCCAGAACCGTGCAGTGAACTGGGGTCCCCTGTCCAAGATGATATCCTTTGGGAACCCATGCAGACGGACTACGTGCTCTAAAATCAACTCGGCTGTCCCTTTGGCTGACGGGAGTCCGGTGAGGGCCACCAGATGCACAGCTTTGGAGAACCAATCCACTATGGTCATGATGACATTCTTCCCTTCGGATGCTGGCAGGCCCGTGATGAAGTCGATGGCAATGTGCGTCCAAGGCCGATGGGGAACTGGGAGTGGTTGGAGTTCCCCCGGTGTTGGTTGATTGGAGGTCTTGGCCCTGGCGCACACTAGGGCAACTCCTCGACGTCCTTAGCCATTGAGGGCCACCAGAAAGCACCCTGGATGTATTGGAGGGAGTGCTGTGTGCCTTTGTGCCCCGACAGCGACAAGGAATGGCCCCATTTGATGACGTCAACCTTGATGTTCCTGGGTACGAAGAGTCGTCCAGGCGGCGCACCTGCCGGTTCGGTTTCCGTGGCCTGTGCCTGGCGGACCCTCGTCTCCAGTTCACAACGGAGCGGGGCGATGATTCTGGAAGGTGGCAGGACAGACACAGGGTCTGCCCGGGGAACATCCCCCTCATGTTGTCGGGAGAGGGCGTCGACTTTGATGTTCTTAGACCCCGGGCAGTAGGATAGGTGGAAATTATAATGCTCGAAAAATAGAGCCCACCATGCCTGCCTTGATGGTAATAAAATTTTGGTGGTCGGTCCAGACGATAAATGGTTCTCTGGCGCCCTGGAGCCAGTGTAGCCATTCCTCCAATGCCCACTGTATGGCCAGCAGCTCGCGGTCCCCTACCCCGTATCGTTGCTGAGTGGGGTTTAATTTTTTGGGAGAAGAAACTACAAGAGTGTAGGGCTGAGTTGAACTCAGTTGAACTCGCTGAGTAGAACTCAGCGTCCAGGGCTGAGTTGGAGGCAGCGGATGTTGGTCTTTTATGGTGATGTGGTTTAGCCCTCAATATTCGACACAAGGATGTAATTCGCCCGAACACTTCTTTACAAAGAAAAACCCCGCGGCTGCGGGCGAGGAGGAGGGTCGGATGGTACCTTGACGGAGAGCGGAGGACACATACTACTCCATTGCCCGCGTCTCGGTGGCGGAGAGAGAATATAAACGGCCGCGGGGTGGAGTGGAGCCTGGCTGGAGCTCAATAGCCAGGTCGTAGGGGTGGTGAGGAGGAAGGTGGTTGGCGCGTCTCTTACAAAAAACCTCAGCCAGGTCTCGATACGCAGTGGGGATGGCGTTGGTCTCAACATCAAGGGCCTCGGACTCCCTAGACCATGTCCCAGCCGGCGCTTGTAGGCAGAGTTCGAGGCAGGTTGGCCCCATTGCAGGATCCGATTTTGGGACCAGGAGATGAGAAGATCATGGATATCCGAGGATGATGGGTGGCGAAGAGATAGAGGTGAGGTGAAAACAGATAACTTCTTGATGTTGGTCGATGGTGAGCGTGATGGGTCGATTCTGGGTAGTGATGGGGCTGGAGGAGAGAGGCCGACCGTCGACAGATGTCACTTGAACTGGCAGGGATAACGCCTCAGTTTCCACCCCCAATCTCTTGGCATAGGAGGAGTCAATAAAGTTTCCAGCAGCACCGGAGTCGATGAACGCGGAGCTCTGGACTCGTTTGTGGCCAAATTGGAGGTGTACCTGAACCATGAGACGCGAGTAACTGGGTGTGGTAGCAAAGAGATGGAGGGGACCCAGTGAACTGCCCCCCTAGTTCACCGGGCTTGATCGTTTCCCGAGCATGAAGGGCATATAGCTCTGTGGTGCGCCGCGGACCCACGATAGGCGCAGAGTCCCTCCCTGAAACGTCGTTCTCATTCTGCAGGGTTCAAGGAGGCGCGTCCTAATTGCATGGGTTCCTCAGCTCCTGTGTCAGATCCAGCAGACACCCGAGCGGTGGTGGTGAAAGCTGGTGATCGGGGCGTGGAATGTGAAAAAGGGGGTGTGATGGGCAGCAGGGTTCAGAGGGCTGGCTTTGGATGAGAGAGCAGGCGCTGATCAATCCGGTGGGCGAGCTGGACCAAGCCCTCCAGCGTGGACGGAAGCTCTCGTCCGGCGAGCTCGTCCTTCGCCCTCGTAGTAGGCCGTCCGCGCAGTCGGTCTGTGGATTATCTGGTGAAATTAAACTCCAACACAAGCGATGAAAATGTCAGAGGAAGGGGGGGGGGGGTGCTGCGGGGGGCGTGGCAACAGCCGACTGAACAGCCGCCCCGCGGAGGGTCGCGTTCTCCTGCCGTAGCTCCGCCACCTCACGGCGCAAAACCGCGACATCTTGGAGCTCCTTTCGGAGAGACACACTTCACCACGGAGCTCATTGATCAGCTCGGCATGCTGGTCAACCCCAGCATAGAGGCGAGCAAACTCCCCTGGGTTTACTGCTTTGGGCTCAGTCATTCTGTCACGAGCAACCGAGGGACAAACAAAACAGCCTTAGCAGTTAGCGTGTGTTGCGTGGAAGGTAAACCCAAACGCAGAAATAGCGAGGGGAAGCAGGATAACCATGCGTTTACTCTTAGAACTCTCTTACACAAAGAGCAAGGATCTACACAAATAAACCCGTGTTCTAGCAACACACACTCAATCAAGGAAGCAACCTGAATAGGTGTGTACTCACGAAAATCGTCGGTGAAGCGAAAGCAAAGGCATAGATGAACTCAATGACTGAGTGATGTGAAGCACCATCTTGTTTCCTTTTATGCTTCCTGAAAGCGCGACCGTCTTACCTCCGGGTCTTCGTGCCGGTCGCGGAGCGAGTGTGCATGACAGGAAGAAATTGAGATTTATCTTATTATAACATAAATTGTATGGTTTTAATCACTCTATACACAATTTTCTTTGGTATTTTTATAAAATATTTAAATTTAATATTCTATAAAAAATGAAAATAAAAAAACAAAAGAATATTCCATTTGAATTTTTCATTTGTAAAATAGCATAAAAAATCACAAGTTGTGTTTAGAGTGATTAAAAACAATACAAGGCATGTTATGATGTGGAAACTTTCCATCTCTTCCATTCCAGTGTTTAAAAAACAGCAACATGTTACGTGGCTGCTTTAGAGGCGGTCAAAGAAATAGGAGTTCGTGAGAGTGCTTATGATATGCATGGGAAAACCTTCCTGTTTGGAGATAGCATAGGATTATTAATTAACAAAAAACTGAAAACACAAAATAAACAGAGCTCCGCCGTCTACGTGAGAACGGACGGGGCGCTGGAAAATAAAACAAAAAAACGGTTATCTTTTCGGGGCTTATTGCCATTACTGAGGATTTTTTAGAGAGAAGGAGAGTTTGTGCTTCATGCACTAATAAACTGGATGCGCCTATAATTCCCTTTTCATACAAATTACATCATCTAAAATTAGACGTCTAAAATTGTTTTCCATTAGTTTATATAAAAGCAGCCATTTCGCTTTTTATAAGTAAATTTTAGTTGCTTTCTAGTGTTACACATTATATAATCTAAAGGCTAGATATAAAGGTATACCTTTACTTTGCTTAAATTTGATACAAACAAGAAATGTCTATATTTATTACTATAATTTTAGTACTGTGACTGTAAATTTGTTTAATGTTTCACTTGTATTTTATAAGGTTTTGCCAGCGGTGGTACAGCACAACAGGGGTCATTATTTATTAAAGAAAATTATGACGATCATAACAGCCTACTGCTTTTCTTTCTTATAATAACGCAAAAACACAAGCGGAGCTGAATGACAATGACATTTGCTGACGCAGTAGCACGTCCTGACAATGTTTTAATTTTATGGTCATTTAGTTTCATTTATTTCAGTTAATAAATCTATTACAAATTTAAAGAACAC
The DNA here is from genome assembly GCA_030347435.1 of Clarias fuscus. Taxonomy (NCBI): domain Eukaryota; kingdom Metazoa; phylum Chordata; class Actinopteri; order Siluriformes; family Clariidae; genus Clarias; species Clarias fuscus. Next base: position 9,247,832 of record CM059225.1, on the reverse strand, counting down.
AAAATATAAGATGACAAAAAAACCCTTTTTTGAAAGAAAGAAAGCTTTTCTAATTACACATGATGAAAATCTAAAGGCTCACTGTGTTAACGTTTACTTTGCTTAAATTCGATCCTAATAAGATTTAATTTTAATTCTAAATTTGTACTGTAATTTTAGTACTGTGATTGTGAATTCGTTTAACTCTCATTAATACTTGAGAGAACAAACTAAGAGGCGTCGGTCTATAGTTATATAGCGCCACTCAGTGGTAAAAGCCAGCAAGCGTTGCCATGAGGTGTGGCGGTGAAAGTAGAATACCGCTGGTCTATCATCTGTACGCAGAGAGAGAGAAAGCTTTAAATGCCTTTTATTTTAACTATTCATGACGTTTACCCTACTAACATTAAATAAATAAATTGTTGACCTTATACATGAGGAAATTTTAAATAGATAGAAAGTTAAAACTAATAAAAAGCTAAACATGTTACAAAGATTGAAGATACTTGTACGACGATTTAATGATGAAAAACCGCTAGTGATGTGGTTTTACAGTAAGAAGTCGTACCTGGAGGGAGCCTTTCACCCATAGGACTTTGTTTCAGGTTTTGTGTTGGGATGTTGGCTAGGACATCATTTCCCAGAGTGCACCTCTGTCACATGTTTAGATTGTTATTGTCTGTAGTTTGTTTAGGCATGTGTTTATAAATAGTCCTTGGAGCAGCCATCAAGTTGATTTACATCTGTTTTAACATTAGCATAAACAAATTAGGTCTGGAGTCTGACCTTTAAAAGTGTTTTCACCATCAGTTCTGGGTTCAGTGTGAACCTTCCTTGCATTTGGTTTGTAGATATGAGAGACATGTAGCTAGTTTGGCCTGGACTAATAAAAAATTGAGTAGGGAAACCTGTTCTTTTTGTGCATCTCAGGCCAAGGATATAAAAGTTCTCTGTCAGGATTTGTCTAAATCTCATTATCAATTCTCTCAAGAGAGCTAACATTAGCCCTAATCTATGACTTAAAATAAGGTGGTTTAGTGTTTCCTCCCTCTCACAGAAAGAGCATGTTGTAGCTTTAGTCAGTAAGTACTATGTGTCCACTGCAACATAATGATAATTATTTTTTAAGTTGTTCTGTTATCAAATACACAGGATTTCATCAATAAACAGCTGCAAGGAGCTCAGGCTTGGATTGGTCTGAGTGACAGAGACACAGAGGGAGAGTGGAAATGGGTGGACGGTACACTATTGACCCCTGGGTAAGAGACAACATGTGTGTGTTAATAATATATATTGTTTCTTGTGCATTTGAGACTGCAGAGTAAATAAATTAACCTAAATGAATCCTTTTTCTTAGATTTTTTTTTGTCGATCAGAAATCATTCTATTGTGATTTGTTTGGAATTTCAGTACTGATGACTAAATCAGATTGTTTTAGTTTCAGCAACTGGGCTCACCATCAACCAGATAATTACAATAATGATGAGGACTGTGCTGCAACTGAGTATAATGATGGACAACAGTGGAATGACAGACGGTGCTCTCAAGAACTAGTCTGGATCTGTGAGAAGAAAAATAAATAGATTTTTCCAAATAAATTACGCTGAGTGTATTAATCAGTGGGATGAGGTCTAACTGCGTCTTCATAAAATTATTGTTTATTATTATAACTGCTGAGCACAGCAACATTATTTAGCTCCTATATGTTTATCTGTACTGCTTGTATAACTAGTAATCTGTAATAATATAAACCTCACCCTCTCTCTCATCAGCAGTGTTGGGTGTAATGCGTTAAAAAGTAATGAGCTAGAGTAGTTGGATGACTTTTTTGATGTAACGAGTAATCTAATGCGTTACGTCCGCCATCCGTTACTTTTTCAAAAATGTAATCCGTTATTCAGACAATTTATGTAAACCGTGAGCCAGACAGCAGTCATTCCCAATCCATTAGTGTGTGTGTGTGTGTGTGTGAGAAAGTCATACTACAAGCCTCGCCCCGGTAACCCGCCCCCCCCCCCTTCTCTAGTGATTTAGCCTCACACTTAACACCCCAAAGACCCACTTCTTTCTTTTCCATGCACCTGCTATTCTTCCTCTACCATACTGATGGAGAAGAAACTCAACAAGCACAGGCAAACAGATGGATCATAATAACAGTAACTTTAATAATTATATTAGACATTTAGTTGAAGTTGATATTCATACAACACCATTCTTTTGTGCCGAAAAAGGCTTTGGTCAATCACAACAATCTCCCTTCTTCCACTAATCTGCTGGCCTGTACACCTTCTCATGCTTTCAATGATGACACGGTCTTCCCTAATTCTCTTTCCCATTTTAAAAAGAGTTGCTCGACTGCCTTCAATGCTGTCATCCATCGTGTCTATCGGTCATGACAGTAGACCCTGTGTAAACATTCAAAGGAAAACAGAACATGTAATGTTTTTGTCTTTGTATGCATTATTTTAAATATCACATTTTATTAAAATAACAAATAGAACAGCAACAATGTGAATTTATGACATTCATTTGGGTTTGTGCGTTTACTTGCTTTGACCACTGAGTGGCGCATTATAACTATAGACCGACACGTCAGACCTTATTTCATTCTCTCAAGAATTAATGAGCCGCAGCTCCTTTAAGAGCTGCACGTAGTAGCTGATAAAATCAAGTGAAACGTTAAACAAATTCCTAATCACAGTACTAAAATTACAGTACAAATTTAGAAGTTAAATTAGATTAACTCTTATTAGGATCGAATTTAAGCAAAGTAAACGTTAACATTTAGACCTTTAGATTTTATCATGTGTAATTAGAAAAGCTACATCTAGGGTTTTGTGTCATATTATACTTGTTCTTATACTATACTAAATGGCTTCACCGGTCTGGTAATTCTACATGTTGTGTGAAAAAGACAATACATTAGCAATCTGCAACCTGTGTAACAAGCCAATTCCACAAGGCGGGAAACACACAAAGCATTTTAACACCATGAACCTCATCAGATATCTGAAGGTTAGTCAAGTTGTCTAGCGCTAAGAGAGCGGGAGAGCTAAGCAACTCGCATGCTGCCACTCATCTCACCTATGGGGTTTCAAAAAGTGGCCTGTAAGTACAGTTCATGATTCACCGCGAGTTTTGGCCCTGTGATTACGTTTCCATCTTTCTGCGCGAAAAATTTAACATGTTTATTAACATGTAACATGTCATTTTTTAAACATGTTGACGGTCCTCGCGGATGCTTGCAGAACTTCCGGCGACTCAAGTCCTATTTCCCTGTTGAAAAAAAACAGCATAGACCAGATAGCTGGTGACCAGGGGGGTATTCCAGAAAGCTGGGTTAACTTACCATGGTAAAACTTAACCTCCAGGTTGATTTACCCCAAACCCACATACCATGAGTATGTCAGTTCCAAAACCCCTGAGAAGAGTAAGTTTAATCAACCTCCTACTGGTTACCCAGAGTTAATGCGCATACACGGTGCATACATAAAGACGCTTTCAATGGATCGCCGATTTCACGAGTCAAAATGGAAAATCAAAGTGAAAAAAAGAGAGCGGCATACTTCACAGAAGCGGAGTTGGAGGTTTTAATGCAGAATATGAAGAATTCAAGCCAATAATAATGAAAAAAGCAACACGGCTGCATCGGCTAAAGAAAGAGAGTTGGCTTGGCAAAAAATCAAAAACAGTAAATCCATGAGAGTATTAAATAGCACATTTGACATCGGCTTCCCTTTTATTATACACTGTAAACCCTAATGCTCAAAGTAATTAAACATTGAGTACTGTTAACGTAAATAATTGCAATTAGGTCAAATTAATAGACCTTTTTGCGTATTCAGAACTTTTTGATATTTTAACAGTAACTGTCACCTTAAAATTCCACCAACTTAAATGCTATAGAGCACTGTGTGGCTCAGTGGTAAGTGTTTTGCCTGCCATGCGAGAGGCCCGGGATCGATTCCCGATAACAGCAGCAACAAATTATTTGATTTGCAACAAGTTCAACAAACTCAAATATTTATAGTTCCATTTATTAAAATTGGAAACATCATTACTTAAAATTGATGTAAATGATTACCTCAAATTATTTGAGTTTTGCCAACTTAATCGGGTTTACAGTGTGTGTAAAAAGTGTTTATGTCACGGGGGGCGTGGCAGTGGAGGATCCAAGTGCAGAACGAGCGTTTGTAGAGAGTGAGTGCAGCGCTTTTAATCAATGGGATCCGTGAATGAGGAGCGCTCGCTGTTTCTCTGAATGGAGTCCGCGTCGGGAATGCGGAAGTGGTGAATGATCGCTTGCTGTTTCCCTGTGTTCACACCGAACGAGGCGAGAGCGTCAAAGGACGCTCTCGCCGCCCTGCGGCCGACGCCCGTCGCCGCGCTTCGCCACTCTGACGTAGACCGAATGACTTTCTAGTATTTAAAGGGGCCGCAAAGCAATAAAGCTTGATCTTATGGAGACTGACCAAAATGTGCAAGAAAACAAGAAACTGATTGCTAGAAAGAACTGTATTGTAGAAATAAACAAAGTGTAAGGCATTTGTATGGTGTGGCTTCTGTTTATTGTGAATTGCTAGTCTAATTGAATATTTTTTTATTATTATATTATATTTCATATTATATTTAAAAACCAACAATTTCAAACACCTTTGTCCACGCATCTTTTTTTTTTAAATTGATGTCCCTGTACACAAACAGGGACATGTCATAAATAACCGGGAAACCCGCTACCGCAATAATTAACCTCTCCTCCATTTTGCTTGGGAACTAATGTCGCCGGAACAAAAGTTTACAGGACTGTGTTCCGCGGAATCCGCTCAAGCGGAGGACCTCCCTTTTAATTGGTTGACGCTCAACCGCGTCATAGCTCATTACCATAAAGTTGAGCTGATTTAAACTCCATTCGCCGCTCTCGCCGCTCTCGCCGCCCTCGCCGCGCCGGGCCGCCCCGCGCCGCCCCAGTGAAAAGCAAGGCGTGGGATGGAACATGGAGCAGGAGTGTGCAGGTGTTCATGACTTTACTTGAGATGTGGGCGTGACTTGGCGTGCCGTGACAGTTTAAGTGCCAGACATACTGTGCGAATGGCTCTAAACACAGTTGCCTTTCCCACATGCTCTGCATTACCCACACAAAAAATGCCCTGACGCAAAAAAAAAAGAAGTGCTATGTACACTGTAATCAGTTACATAATTTTTAAAAGTAATGATTATTCCAATTTTAAGCAAACAGAACTATAAATTTTTGAGTTTGTTGAACTTGTTGCAAATTAAATAAATTGTTGCTGTTGTCACCACAGCAAACAAGCCGGCCCGGGGATTGAACCGGGTCTTCCACATGGCAGGCAAAACAACTACCACTGAGCCACCAGAGCTCTATAGATTTTTAGTTGGTGGATCTTTAAAGTAAAAGTGACTGTTAATTAAGTACTTACGATTACTTAAAATATCAAATTTGTTCAGCTAACTTGAAAAGTGCAATTTCTACAAACTCATAAATGCCAACAAGTTCTGAATACTCAAAAAGGTCTATTAATTTGACCTAATTGCAATTATTTAAGATAACAGTACTCAATGTGTTTAATTACTTTGAGCATTAGGGTTTACAGTGTACAGAATGTTTTCTGTGTTAAGCGCAGACCCGCGGGTTATGACACTTGCAATATGCGGTTTCAAGAGATGTGTTAAATAAATTAACGATTTCCTTAAAAAACCGATAACAAATAATCATTAGGAAATTAAAAGACATCAATACGCGCTCTTATAACGCTCTCCTGGCGAAAAAAAAACACGTATTATTTGTGCCTCCACATCCACAGGATCATCATCAAAAGCACATGCCATGCTCAATAAACTTCTGAAACAAACTTACCCTGGAACATAACCTGCTACCGAGCAGGTTATCTTCAGAGAGCAAGTTGCTATGGTTACATACCTCCCCAGAAAGTTACCTCCGTTTTTTGAACCGAAAGTTGAGGTTATCCACTAACTTACTCTTGAACCTACCCTGGTATGTCACATAACCTGCTTTCTGGAATACCCCCCAGCTTGACCAGTACAAGGCTGGTGATCATTATGTCAGGCTGATTGGGTCAGAATGGCAGACTTGACATGTTAAAAGGAGGGTGATGCTTGAAATCATTGTTCTTTCATTGTTAACCATGGTGACCTGCAAAGAATCGCGTGCAGCCATGATTGCGTTAAATAAAAATGGCTTCACAGGCAAGGATATTGTGGCTACTAAGACTGCATATAAATCAACAATTTATAGGATCATCAAGAACGTCAAGGAAAGAGGTTCAATTCTTGTTAAGAAGGCTTCAGGGCATCCAAGAAAGTCCAGCAAGCGCAAGGATCGATGGAGCACCGTGCCATAAGGCAAAAGTGATAACTAAGTGGCTCGGGGACCAAAACATTGAAATGTTGGGTCCATGGCCTGGAAACTCCCCAGATCTTAATCCCATTGAGAACCTGTGGTCAATCCTCAAGAGGCGGGTGGACAAACAAAAACCTACTAATTCTGACAAACTCCAAGAAGTGATTATGAAAGAATGGGTTGCTATCAGTCAGGATTTGGCCCAGAAGTTGATTGAGAGCAGCCCAGTCGAATTGCAGAGGTCCTGAAAAAGAAGGGCCAACACTGCAAATACTGACTCTTTGCACAAATGTCATGTAATTGTCAATAAAAGCCTATGAAATGTATGAAGTGCTTGTAATTATATTTCAGCACATCACAGAAACAACTAAAACAAAGATCTAAAAGCAGTTTAGCAGCAAACTTTTTTTTTTTTTTTTTTGCCACGGCTGTAGATTCAGTGGGAACAGAGATCAATATATCAAAGAAAATACAGAAGTAATCAGACAGTGCTATGTCCTTTATAATAATGGATGAGATGTTTAGACCCTTACTGATGAGTAAGTCTAGAGTGTGTCCACGATTATGTGTGGTCCCGTGCACATGCTGAATCAGGTCAAAAGTGTTTAAAGCACTTATCATTTCTTTTGTAATAGTGAATTCTGCATTATTAATGTGAATATTAAAGTCCCCTGCTATGGCAAAACAGTCGAACTCTGAGGAAATCATTGATATCAGTTCTGTGAACTCTTCAATAAAGTCTGGAGAGTATTTTGGAGGTCTGTAAATAATGATAAACAGAATGCGTGGAGCACCTTTCAGCAAAATACCTAGATATTCAAATGACACTTGCTTGCATTGATAGACATCTTTAAATAGAGCAGCTACACCTCCACCTCTCCTAACAGTTCTGCAGACACTCATGAAAGTAAAGTTAGAAGGGGGTGATTCATTTAGGACTGTTGCACTGCAGCTATCGTCTAACCAAGTTTCATTAAAAAAACATAAAATCCAATTTGTTTGTGGTGATCAAATCATTGATTAAAAATGATGAAAAAAGTGAATATTTAAAAATGCTAACTTGATGGCATTTCTTTTTGTCCCCACAATAATCTTAGTTTGATGCACAATAACTCGGAGATTAGATGGGTCAGCTGTGCGGCTTAAGAAGGCCTTGGGCTTTCTATCACGTGATAAAACAGAGATATAGAAAACTACAGGCACATTGGGTTCCCACTTGTACTGTAAACATTTGTGAATGTTACTGCTATCGTAGCGGGGACCCGACACACATCACTGAGAGCTGCCCTCTGTTTGTTTTAATTCACCTAGACCAGATGTAGGAGGGGGTTTGAGCCCTGGCGCTGTGGCAGCAGTCTGAGAGCTCTCACAGAAGGAGGAGGGCGAACTGGGGCCACACGCCTTGGTGATAGCAGAGCTCGCTGTTTTTTAGTTGGCATCTGGGGGCTTGCAGCAAAAGAGTGGGAGAGTTTGGTCCCAGTATACACCAGTTCCTCCATTTTCTGTGAGAAGCTTAGAAGTGGAGATGCTGGAGAGAGGGATAATGTGTCTGGTGAGATGGGCTTTGGCTCTGGTGTTTCTGGTGGCTTTAGTATATTGTCCTGAATTCCATGGCTATTTTCCAGAATGTTATCTTGAATCTGTTGTAGTATGTCACAATCTGTCTGTGATGAGCTCTGCGAGCAGGACTCGGCCGGGATGTCCATGAGCAGTGGTTGTTTTGACTGTGTGGTGTTATCAGTGTCCTTGTGGGATTTTTTAGCCACATGATGATTCGAAAGATGTCTGTGGTCACTCATACTTTGTCCAGGCATGCATGTGCCATTCAGGGCGAAATAGGTCCAGCACTTTACCAATATGCCACTCGGAGGCAAGTACACACGTGTACAAAATTGTTGGTACCCTTCGGTCAATGAAAGAAAAACCCACAATGGTCACAGAAATAACTTTAATCTGACAAAAGTAATAATAAATAAGAATTCTATGAATGTTAACCAATGAAAGTCAGACATTACTTTTCAACCATGCTTCAACGGAATTATTAAAAAAAAAAAAAAAAACAGGCCTGGACAAAAATGATGGTAGCCCTAACTTAATAGTTTGTTGCACAACCTTTTGAGGCAATCACTGCAATCAAACGATTCCTGTAACTGTCAATGAGACTTCTGCACCTCTCTGCAGGTATTTTGGCCCACTCCTCATGAGCAAGCTGCTCCAGTTGTTTCCGGTTTGAAGGGTGCCTTTTCCAGACAGCATGTTTCAGCTCCTTCCAAAGATGCTCAATAGGATTGAGGTCAGGGCTCATAGAAGGCCACTTTAGAATAGTCCAATGTTTTCCTCTTAGCCATTCGTGGGTGTTTTTAGCTGTGTGTTTTGGGTAATTGTCCTGTTGCAAGACCCATGACCTGCGACTGAGACCCAGCTTTCTGACACTGGCCAGCACATTTCTCTCTAGAATCCCTTGATAGTCTTGAGATTTCATTGTACCCTGCACAGATTCAAGACACCCTTTGCCAGATGCAGCAAAGCAGCCCCAGAACATAACAGAGCCTCCTCCATGTTTCACAGTAGGGACAGTGTTCTTTTCTTGATATGCTTCATTTTTCCATCTGTGAACATAGAGCTGATGTGCCTTGGGCAAAAAGTTCCATTTTTGTCTCATCTGTCCATAGGACATTCTCCCAGAAGTCAACATGTAGTTTGGCATATTCCAGTCTGGCTTTTTTATGATTTGTTTTCAACAATGGTGTCCTCCTTGGTCGTCTCCCATGTAGTCCACTTTGGCTCAAACAACGACGGATGGTGCGATCTGACACTGATGTTCCTTGAGCATGAAGTTCACCTTGGATCTCTTTAGAAGTCTTTCTGGGCTCTTTTGTTACCATTCAGATTATCCGTCTCTTTGATTTGTATTCAATTTTCCTCCTTCGGCCACGTCCAGGGAGGTTGGCTACAGTCCCATGGATCTTAAATTTCTGAATAATATGTGCAACTGTAGTCACAGGAACATCTAGCTGCTTGGAAATGGTCTTATTGCCCTTACCTTTAACATGCTTGTCTATAATTTTCTTTCGAATCCCCTGAGACAACTCTTTCCTTCGCTTCCTCTGGTCCATGTTGAGTGTGGTACATACCATGTCACCAAACAACACAGTGACTACCTGGAGCCCTATATATAGGCCCACTGACTGTGTACAAGATTGTAGACACCTGTGATGCTAATTAGTGGACACACCTTGAATTAACATGTCCCTTTGGTCACATTATTTTCAGTATTTTCTAGGGGTACCATCATTTTTGTCCAGGCCTGTTCCATGAGTTTATTTTTTTAAATAATTCTGTTGAAGCATGGTTGAAAAACAATGTCTGACTTTCATTGGTTAACATTCATAGACTTTTTTTTAATTATTACTTTTGTCAGATTAAAGTTATTTATGTGACCATTGTGAGTTTTTCTTTCATTGACCGAAGGGTACCAACAATTTTGTCCACGTGCGTATGTAGCTCTTAATAAACCTCCTTAGCTCTTAATAATCATTTACAGACCCCCAGGGCCATACTCTGAATTTCTCTGTAAATTTGAAGATTTTCTCTTAAACCTGGTCATTTCTGTAGAGAAAGCGTTAATTGCTAGAGACTTTAATATTCATTTTGAGAATCCAGAAAACCCTCTGAGAACAGCATTTATGTCCATACTGGACTCAGTAGGAGTAAATCAGTGTGTAGTAGGACCCACTCATAAAGCAGGGCACACTTTAGATTTAATATAATCTTTCGGATTAAGTATAAAAAATATAACCACAATTCCACAGTCTGAAGTTATCTCAGATCATTATCTTGTCTCAATTAAAGTGTGTCATAGTAATAATGTATGCACAGCACCACGCTACCATATTAAGCGTACATTCACATCAGATACAACACAAAGGTTTATCAATAATCTCCCAGAGTTATCAACTTTGATTGGATCACCATCTGACTTCACAGAACTCAATCAGGCGACTGAATATTTAGAGCCAACATTTCGTTATAGCTTAGTTAATGTAGCTCCAGTTTAAAGGAAAATGATTAGAGATAAGAAACTCGCTCCCTGGTATAATGACGACACACACACTTTAAAACAGACTGCTTGAAAATTAGAATGCAAAATGGCGTCAAACTAAATTGTTAGTATTTCAAATAGCATGGAAGGAGAGCATCCTGAATTATAAAAAAGCTCTCAGTGATGCTAGATCGTTGCATCTCTCCACTCTTATACAAAATAACAAAAATAATATTAGATTTTTATTTAATACCATAGCTAAATTACAGTAACAAGAAACAAAACCACTGCAGAAAACCCCACAATAACAACATACAGTAGTGAGGACTTCATGAAGTTTTTCAATAACAAAATCGTAAATGTTAGGCAAAAAATTCAGGCTTTGAAACCAGACAATTTAAGTGATACAGATGATAAACTAATCGCATGACATCAGGACTTAGAATACTTTACTCCCCTTGAAGAGAAGAGAATGAACTAATTTCACTCATCTCTTCTTTTATACCAACACATTTTCTCATGCAGGTAGTACCAGCAATAACAGAACAACAATAACAGAATCCCTGTTGAAAATAATTAACTCTTTACTCAGCATTGGGTATGTTCCAAAATCCTTTAAATTAGCAGTTATTAAACCACTAATTAAGAAAACTGACTTCAAAATAATAGGCCACATTTTTCAAGTTTTGACTCATCAGTCCAGAGTACCTCCTGCCAATGTTCTGCATCCCAGTTCTTATGTTTGCATGCAGTGTTGAGTTGCTTAGCCTTGTTTTCAAGCCAGAGCTATGGAATTTGACTCACAATACTTGCAATACCCACATGCCTTGTTTGTGGGAATTTTGCTAACTTTGAAAGGCAAGAAGGAATATCATTCGTCTATCGTGTGGAGCAATGAAATCAAACAGTAGGCAGGACATCAAAGAATAGGCGGGGCTAGGCTATGATTTTATTGAATTGAAGAAACTTTGTAGTTCACTATTTAGCCACTAGATGTCATTTGAGATTGAACCAGAGAAAAGAAAGACTACTTACACCAGGAAAGATATGCCACATTTGATATTACTTGTACAGTATGTGCATTAATATATCGATTCTGTAATCAAATATAAAATGTAAACAAATTGTATGAATATAAACTGATATAACACATACGCTACATTGCAAAAACTATATTGACTCCTGACCTTGTTTATTGCTCTTGTGGCTGAATGAACACAATTCCCCACAGACACACTCTAAAATCGAAGGTAAAGCCCAGCAGAAGAGTGGAACGTAATATAACATCACAGAGGGACTATATAAATGAATAATCATTTGCATGCCAATGTGTGGGACTACATCCCCATGTTTAATGCACTTCCTTTTTGCAACCTCACAATAAGGCTGCATAAAAGATTCTTCTGAAAAAGTAAATCCACAAATAATTCCAGACCTCACCCACTCACTCATTGTCTACACTGCTTTATCCTGTATTCAGGGTCATGGGGGGGCCTCCGGCAAGGTCGCCTTGAGCAAAGATGTGAGTCAATCCTCCCAGCGAGATCCATGAGTTCGTGGAGGTCGGAAGGAAGTTCACGAGAAATTAGCTCATTCTTGAGTGCCTTCGACAGCCCCTCCAGGAAGTTCGTCTGCTAGGGCTTTGTCGTTCCACCTGCTTGAGGCAGCTAAAGTCCGAAACTTGATAGCGTAGTCATAGGCCTCAAAACTCTCACAGCATGCATCATAAGTGTCCCAAAGAGCCATTCCTAGGCCCTGCCAGTTAGGAGAGTGATCACATAGGCCAACCCGCGATCTTTCTGAGGAGAAGGTAGAGGCTTGGAGTTAATAAGAGAACATTGAGATAGGAAGGATCTAGACGTTCCTGGTTCTCCTCCGTAAGTGGGAGGACCTGGCAGGCATGGCTCCCGCGGGAGTTCTGGTATTGTGTTCTGACCTGTAGCCACCTAGAGGCGTTGCGTCTGTGCCGTGACATCAGCGAGTGTCTGCCTGGTGGTGACGAGTTCTTCCTGATGCTTTCCAAGGAGGGCGCCTTGATTCTCCAGCGCCTATCTCATCAGTCCGTGGGTGTGGGAGGTGACATGACAGCGTGGGAAACCAAGCCCGCATGATGAAGAGCATGACAGCATTGGAACGGAAGTGTCAAGAGGCAGAAGCGGTCTTTGATTAATACGAAAGCGCTAAGAGCGTGACATTATATCTACAGTATATGATGAGTGTCAAGAGTTTTATATATATATATATATATATATATATACGACACATTTCCACACATTTGAATGATGTTAGTTCAACTTAATCCATGTAAATGGAACCCAATAGGAAAATTCATCTTGAGCCAATGAAATCAAATCATTTTCATTTGAACTATCTTGTAGCTTTAGCTTGTACGTAATTTTATCTTGTTGAGCCAATTAATTTTAAGCACTTAATTTAGACTACAAATGTTTTAATTCAACAACATTATTTACTTTATTATTATTTATACTTTATTTATTATTTAGACCTTCTAATAACTTCTAATAACTGAGTTCCACCTAAATGTATTTTACAAATAAATACAACATTCACAGTGTGAATTTCTGTTTAAAAAAATATGTTGGCAAAACAAGTTAACAAAATGAAAACTGAGTAAAAACCACAATAACAAAACCCAAAACTAATTTGTTATTTTATTTTGTTTTGCATTTTGTTAATTTGTTTTCGGTTTTGCTATTTTGATTTTTAGTTTGTTATTTTGTTTTTGGTTTTGATATTTTAATTTTGAATTTGTTATTTTGTTTTCGGTTTTGTTAATTTGGTTTTGAATTTGCTATTTAGTTTTCGGTTTTGTTAATTTGGTTTGCACCTCTCAGCCGTTCAGAAACGAACCGGAAAAGGTAGGTATAGTTTGCTAATTAAATTCTTACTGCTGATTGGACGAGACATCTGTCACTCAAGACATACAGGAAGTACTGTAGCGGCGGTAGATTCGTGTGTGTATGAATGTGCAAACATATACTGTCCTTATTGTGGTTTCAAATATGGCGTTCTGCCAAATTTTTGCAATTCTTGTGGAAAAAATCTTTTGCTTTTAAAAAAGACACAGCAGTTCGCAAACTAATCTTTATACCGTGATATGTCGTCAGCATATCCAAAATCATGGCATACGAATGTCCGTCCTCAAAGTAACGTTGAATAAATTCCATTTCCTAAATGTTATTATTTTCTTAGTTTTGCACACCGAAAAAATGGTTTAAAAGTGAAGCAGAACACACAAGAAACAAAGTTAGAGACACAATTTCTTACTTCCTGTTTATTTTGAGTGACAGATGTCTCGTCCAATCAGCGGTAAGAATTTATTTCGCAAACTATACCTACCTTTTCTGGTTCGTATCTGACTGGCCGAGAAGTGCAATACAAATTAACAAAACCCAAAACAAAATAAATTCAAAACCAAATTAACAATTAGTTTTGGGTTTTGTTATTTTGTTTTGGGTTTTGTTAATTTGGTTTTGAATTTGCTATTTAGTTTTTGGATTTGTTCATTTGGTTTTGAATTTGTTATTTTGTCTTTGAATGTTATTTTGTTTTCAGTTTTGTTAATTTGTTTTGCACTTCACGGCCACCGTACATTACAGTGGAACCTCGGATTGCGAGTAATGTAGTTTACCAGTGTTTTGCAAACAGAGCAAAGATTTTTAATAAAGTTTTAATCAGAAACTCAGCAAGTATTAGTTTACGAGTGCCGAGTATCATTTATCACGCATGCGACTCTTATTTTGACACCGAGCGGCAAGTGATCATACTGAGCCAATGATTTTTCTCTCTCTTGCGCTGCGGAATTATGGGTAATCGTCTCCCCTGCTGCGTCTCTCCCTCTCCCTTCTGTGTGCGTTCGCGCGTAATTTGACACTGTGCCCCCCACACACACACCGACACACACACACACACACCCCGACACATACACTTTACTCATGTGTACTTTGGTAAGTGCGCGCGCGTAATTTGACACTGACACACACACAGCAGACACACTCTCCCCGGCTGCACACGCGCTTTATTTACACAGAAAACTCAGCTCTGTCGCGATTCTTTTTAAAAGGTAAGGTGCTGGTTCATTTGTTATTTTTTACTTTACAGCAGTGATTCCATTAGTATGCGTTCACGCGAGTGTCATTAGAGAAATGTTTTTTCCCCGTTAAAACAGTGTTTGCATTTTGTATGTTAGTTGTGAAACTTAAAAAGCGAGGTGTGGGGAGGGAGGAGGAGTTTTGCTGTTTAAGACGAGGTGAGGGGCTAATTCCACACACACATACACACACACACACATACAAATTCACGGCGCCTGCGCACACAAACGGAAACACTTATCTGTCTGGATTTATTTTTACTTTATATATTGTATTAATTATTTTTATGTATTTATTGTTTTGGGCTGTAGAACAAATAATTTGAGTTTTCATTATTTCTTATGGCAAAATTAAATTTTACGAGTATTTTGGAATACGAGCCTGCTTCCAGAACAAATTATGCTCGTAATCCAAGGTTCCACTGTACTTAACTTTATGGCAACAGGTTCCACATAACCTGTTAAGGTGCCTTTAAGAAAGAATATTTATTTCAGTGAAATTAAGTTATTTAAATAAGTTAATATAATTTTGTTTAGTTCAATCAACATAGCATTCATGATTTTGTATTAATCTATTAAGTTAATTAATTTAAATTATTTTAAAATTAATATTGGTATGTTTGACCAAAGGAAAAAAGTTTGTTTCATTGAGTTTATTCACTAACATTACAATGTTTTACAATGAACATTTTTAGTGATTAACATTTTTCCAACGATAAAATGTTTAATCAATATGCTGTCTTTACTTTTCAAAATAAGTTATCTTAACTTATTACAATATGTTAATATTTTAATACTATTAAAGTAATATTACAAGTATAAAGTAAAATAAAATCATGCAGGCTTTAAATGAAAGGATTTACAAAAAATTTACAGCCTTCTTTAATAGTATAAAGTACACCTTATTGAAACTTAAAAAAAAAACACTTGTTATTTAAAGAAAGACTAACATTTGAAAGCAAAATTTTTACAACGTTTCACTTTTTTTTCTAACAAGAACATGTTTACCAAAATTGAAAAAAAAAATGGTCTTCACTTTTCAAAATAAAACATCTTTAATTATTAGAAGTTACAAAAATTATATTACAAATAAAAAGTAAAACAAAAACATTCTGTCTTTAAATTAAATGATTTAAAAATATATACTTGGGGAAAATATAGTCTTCTTTAATGAACTATACCTTCTAAAAACTAAAAACAACATTGCAGCTATTTAAATGAAGATTTAAAGATATCACCTAGTCAGCACTGGAAAAAAATGTGCTGCAACAACCAGTGTGTCATGGGTCTAGGTGGTGGTAGTGGCTAGACCGGCTGATGTGCCGTGGGCATATAGGGTAGGCATGAAGGCAGAGGGGTTGTTGAACAGGAAAGTCTTTATTTCAACAAACTCAAACTAAAACTAGGGCTCAGGAAAAACACAACAGGAAAGGACCTGAACACAGGGAACCAGGAGCTGCCACAGGGAACCAGGAGCTGCCACAGGGAACCAGGAGCTGCCACAGGGAACTGACAGAAGGAAACATGGAGCTGGAGCTAACTAAAGACACGTAGGGGAACTAGAGACAAGATGTGGTGGGAACTAGAGATGGGGCGAGGACTAGAGAGACAGGGCTAGACAGGACTAGACAGGACTGGAGAGACAGGGCTAGAGAGACCAGATGGGTTAGTGGTTAGTGAGGTTAGTAGCTACATGGAATACTGGGGACACTGGATGCTGACCTAACCAGGTTAGTAGCTAATGGAGTTAGTGGCTAACCGGATTAGTACTGACCTAATAGGGGGGAACTGAACACAAGGAAGCAAGGCACACATGAGGCTATTCCAAACTAGTGGCTAACCTACTAGTGACCAAAACCACTAGCTGTCAATTCCACTAGAGGCTAGCCTACTGGAGGCTAACCCTACTAGGGGCTAACCCTACTAGCAGCTAACCCTGTTAGCGGCTAAGCCCTCATGTGGCTACACATAAAAGGGAATAAACCAGAAGACAGAACAGTGCTTACACAGGAGGAGACACAGCCTAACTAAACACTGAACAAGGCAGCTCCATGAATCCACCAGAACAAGGAACATACAGAAAACAAAACTAGAGCCCTCTTGAAAACAAAGGTTACAAAACAAAACAAAATATAAACTTAAAGAAACAAAAACCAAACAAAAGGAATGCCCACATGACGGTATATACAAAAAAAAAAAAAAAAACAATCAAACAATGCTCGACCCAGTTTCCCAGAACAAACTGCTATTTATAGACACTTTAATGAGCCACCTCAGTTCAGGTGACCACTCATCACCTGACTGAGGTGCCTTTTGGGAAACTGAGTCGACCAACAAAAACTACAGACAGACAAACAGAAACAGTGACCTCTAGTGGAGGTTCCTAACACAGTGCAACATTATGGAATAAACATAGGTCCTGCCTCTTAGCCCTTGTCTCACATTATAGTGCCTATGAAAGGAGTTTATTTGTTAAGACCTGGACTTGACAGCTTGTTAGCATCATGTTCCATGAAAATCTTTTGAAAAAAAATCAAAAGTATGTCTCAGATCCGGGGGATAAGCCAAGTTTAAAGCATAAATTAGACCAACCATCAGAGAACATGCATTAGCTACATTGTCCAAGTTGAAGTACTTGAATACCTTCGATGATGACACCAACTCTGTATACGGGTCTGCAAGATCTGTCCCATCATGTTTGATCGCTTAGATTCTGAGAGTAGTGTTGCTCATCAAGATTTGGGCTTCATCATGTTCAATGTCCTAAAAAATGGCAAGTAGAAAACAGTTACCAACAGATCAAGGGTAAAAATAGGAACTGGTTTTAGAGAAAAATACTAAAAGTTCCTTTAAAAAAATATGTAAATAGTTTACCATGTACTCCTTTACTAGCTTTCAATGGTGATGCTCTAATTAAAATGAAATAAGAATTAGTACTTTTTACTGTACATCTTACATTTATGTAGTGTTACACATATTATCCCACTGCTGTATTTTACGAAAGTCAAGTGTTTCCATTAACAAATAGTCTCAAATCAAAAGCACTGCATGGGATACACATTATTTTCTCGATCTTGTGTTTTTAAAACTCCCCTACATAAAATGTACATTTGGGCCAATTTGTCCAGCTATTTCTGTTGTTAAAATGACTGTCAATGGCAAGTTCTTTTTCTGAAGCTTCAAAAGAAAAAAAATCATCATGATAATTGGAGCTTTAGAACAGAAATTCATCTTTAACTTTTATTTTTGTGTACAAAGAGTTGAAAATAACTAAATATTCATATTTAGGTGAAATATTCTTTAGACCTATTATGAATTATTAGAAATGATGAAGAAATTAGGGAGTATACCTGATCCATAACTGACAGGATGTCTGTGATCTTCTGTGTGGCTGCTCCTTCTTTCTTTTTTTGAAATTTTTGAGGAGCAATGTGTTAGGAGCCTCCACCAGAGGTCACTGTTTATGTCTGTCTGTCTGGTGTAGTTCTTGTTGGTTGACTCAGTTTCCCAGAAGGCACCTCAGTCAGGTGATGAGTGCTCACCTGGACTGAGGTGCCTCATTAAAGTTTCTATAAATAGCAGTTTGTTCTGGGAAACTGGGTCGAGCATTGTTTGTCTGTGGGTTTGTCTGTTTGTTTTTGTAACTACCGTCATGTGGGCATTCCTTTTTGTTTGTTTAAGTTTATATTTTAGTTATATTGTTTCACCTTTGTTTAAAGAGGGCTCTAGTTGTGGTTTCCTTATGTTCCTTGTGTTACTGGATTCATGGAGCTGTTCTGTTCAGTGTTTAGTTAGGCTGTGTCTCCTCCTGTGTAAGTACTGTTCTGTCTTCTGGTTTAATTCTTTGTCTGTTTAGTTTTGTGTAGCCACATGCGGGCCTAGCCGCTAGCAGGGTTAGCCGCTACTAGGCCTTGATTGCTAGTAGGGTTAGCCCCTAGTTTGGAATAGCCTCATGTGTGCCTTTCCTTTTGTGTTCAGTTCCCCCTATTAGGTCAGTACTAACCTGGTTAGCCACTAACTCCATTAGATACTAACCTGGTTAGGTCAGCATCCAGTGTCCCCAGCATTCCATGTAGCTACTAACCCAACTAACCACTAACCCAGCCAGTCTAGTCCCCTGTCTCTAGTCCCCTGTCTCTAGTCCCCTGTCTCTAGTCCCCTGTCTCTAGTCCCCTGTCTCTAGTCCCCTGTCTCTAGTCTGTGTTCCGGCAAACCCCTCTGCCTTCATGCCTACCCATATGCCCACGGCAACCACACCATCAGCCGGGTCTAGCCAGCACCACCAGCTAGACCCATGACACAATGATCAAACTGATCCATGGATTTGGTCACCAAAGGAATTGTTGTAATCCTGCTGAATTCCACAAATACCTGATTGTAGCACACTTGAATAAAGACTCAGTGTGACATAAATATTCTTCCAATCTTTACTGCAAAAATACAGACAATACAGCACATTGTAAACATGTTTCTGTCCGACATCTTCTCTAAGAGTTGCATTATTAAGCGTGCATATTAGCAACACTTCGGGACAGCAACGTTTGCTATATAAAATGAAATAGTAAACAATGACAAGGAAATGATATAAACAAATAAAATATCAGTCATAATAAAATATCAGTTACTCCAGTTAATTGTGTCCTAAACATCTGCAAGGCAGCATTAGCATCAATACATTTCAAAACCAGCAACAGGGTCTGATCAATAATGAAGTTAATGTAGTGGCTAGGCTAATAAGCTAACTACAACAGCGTAACTTCTACAAAACATTTATTGGGAAACAGCCAACCTTCCCACTTCACCAGTGACCCCTTGGCTTCAAATTACACAGTGTACTTAATTCTTTGCCTGGTTACCTGCAAAAATACAGGCAATATAGCACATTGTAAACATGTTTCTGTCCGACATCTTCTCTAAGAGTTGCACTAATAAGCGTGCATATTAACACTTCAGGACAGCAACGTTTGCTAGCGTTACACTTCCTCTTGTGGTGAGTGTTGGTAACAACAGTTTCAACTTCCTTTTAAACACACATTGTATATTGGAAACTGGTATATTGATATTTTATAAACAAATTCCTCCACGTAGCAAAAATAATCATTACATAGAATAATACTTCAATCTATAAAATTATAATTGGGCAAAACAATATTTTTAGTGCATCACTAAAGTCATATCCTTCACACTCTCCCCTCAAAAATGTAATGGCATCCCGACATTGTACAATTACCACAGTATCACAGTCCATAGTCTGACATTATTAAACTAAAATTTAAAACTAATTCCTGTCAATTGTCCTTTAAACTACATTACAATCTTATTGACCTGTAACTAAACTAAAATCTTCTTCTGAACAACAAGAGAATAGATCATGCTATCTTATAACTATGCTAAGCAATCATTCAACTGTTAGTCTACTTTTTTTTAAATAAACTTGTTACTTATTCCTGTGACATGGTAGGCTGTCCTAACTTAGGATAAGTAAATATTAGTTTTGGTCTTCTGATTCTCAAAAGATATTTCTTCTGCCTGACAGATGACTGGCAAGTGTCCTCTTGCTCACTGTGTGCTGACCCTGGGGATTCATCCTCACTTTCGGCATTCAATATTTCCCTTTCCTCTTGTATTCCTAGTTCCTCTTCTTCAAGTGCTGGTTGTTGTTCTTTGTTTTCCCCACCACTTGAATTCTCCACTGCTATCGCATCATAATGTGGGTGAAATTCAGGTGCCTCTGCTCTCAGATGTCCATTTCCATTTCTTGGTCCAATGTCTGTGAGTTGTGGTCCGATAATGGCTCTCCATCCACCCTCATCTTCCGAGCTATATTCTGGTTCCTTATTTTCCTGTGTCCTACTTAGTTTTTTCCTTTTCCTAGATTCTAGGGGTGAGTCTGTACTTTCCACTGGTCGGAAATCGCATGGTAACAGGAGATTCCTATGCAGGATTCTGATGCGCACCTTTCCATTTTCTGGCTTGAGCTCATATACCTGGGTGTCCTGACGTTTCCTTTTGGTAACAATATATACTTGTTCTTCCCAGAATGCCCTTAGTCTGCCGAGTCCCCCCTTTCCATTTAAATTGCAGACCAGCACACTACATCCAGGAGACAACTCCGCACCATTGACCCTTTTGTCATAGGATATTTTATTCCGTTTCCTCTCTTTAGAAGCTGTCTCAGAGGCCAACTGATATGCTTCAGTCATTCTAGTTCTCCATTTCTCAGCATAAGCGGTGTGGAATGGGCTTTGGTCTTGTGCTGTAAGGCCAAACATGAGGTCAATCGGGAGTCTGGGCTTGCGACCGAACAAGAAAAAGTAAGGCGCATACAGTAGCTTCACTGCGTGTGCAGTTGTAGGCATGAACCACCTTTGCCAGGGAAGCCTTCCAATCTTCCTTTGCAGCCTCTGGTAAATTTCTGAGCAAGGCCAGCAATGTCCTATTGAATCTCTCCACTTGGCCGGTCCCCTGTGGGTGGTACGGTGTTGTTCTGGAGCCCTCAACTCCACTATATTCCTCCAGCTTAGCAAACAGTTTGTTCTCAAACTCCTTACCGTGATCATGGTGGAGTCTTGTAGGGAAGCCAAATTTTAAAACAAAGACTCCAAAAACCTTTTCTCCAGCGGTTTTGGCAGCTTTATTTCGGCATGGATAGGCCTGAGCAAACCTTGTAAAGTGGTCCATCACTACTAGGATATATTCATATCCTCCCCTGCATCTCTCCAGATGTAGAATGGGTACTTAGTGATAATATTGGTCAGTGGTGCTCTCATTTGCTTGTTAGGACGCTTCCTTTTCAGGCAGTTACACACCCGTGTGATGTGGTGTTCAACGTCCCTCATACAAGAGGTCAGTAGAAGCGATCTCTTATGAGAGTCAAGACCCTTTCTACTCCAAGATGGCCCATCTCTTCATGGAGTTCCTTGTAAATGATCTGATGAAACTTCTGAGGGAGAAGTAGTTCCGTCCGCTGGGTAGTTTTCCGACATAGAAGTCCATCCTCGTCCATGTACAATCGTAGTTTTTGTCTTATCAGTTCATTTATTTTGCTGTCGTGGGGTTGTTTTCTACCTTTAGGCCACTGGTTTGAGACAACAAATTTTAGAACTTCTCCAATTACAGGGTCTTCTTTCTGAGCTTCTCTCAGTCCTTTTGGGGATTTCTGCCATGGGTGTCATCACTATGTTGTTTTCCCCACTTATTGCAGCACAGATGGTCATTGGACACAGCCAGGGCTCACCTTTTTGCAACTGAACAGCAACGGCTTGAGTCATGCTACTCATAACCTCTGGTACTATTATTTGTGTGTAAGTCTGTATATACTGTTCCATATCCAAAGGCATGCGTGAGAGACCATCGGCATCCCAATTAATTCTGCCGGGACGGTACTTGATAGAGAGGTCCACTAGTTCGCATAGCACTTGCTGATGTTCATCTGACCACAGAATTGCGTGGCTTGAGGGTAGCTGTCCTCCACTTCTCTGTTACCTTAAATCAGATTTTGCTTGTCTGTGTTTCCCTTTTACAACTTGGTCAGAGCTGAGAAGGTCATAGAGAGGTTTTGCTATACGGGAAAAGTTTGGAATATAACTACGGTAATAGGAAGTGAATCCTAACAACTTTCTCAATTCTCCGATTGTGGTTGATTTGTTGTGCTTCAAAGCCTGCACAGGGGCAATTTCTGCAGGATCTATGGTATAGCCATCCTTTGTAACTAGCTTTCCCAGAAATCTCACTTTGTTTTTGAAGATTTCACACTTCCTGGGTGTTAATTTGACTCCATGGCCGATATAACGGCACAAGACAGATCTTAGATCATTAAGATGGTCCTCAAATGTCTTCGAGTGGACCAAATTGTCATCCAAGTATGGCAAACATATTTCATCCCGCAGGCCAATTAAGCACTCTTCCATTGACCTCTGAAACTCTGCAGGTGCAGATGACAATGCGAATGGGACTCACCCATTCGTACAGGCCCCAAGGTGTAATGAACACAGTGAGTGGTCTACTGGACTGGTGATAGGCCTTCCCTTGATCAAGGACTGAAAACCAGGAACTTCCCTTCAGATTATTGAGCCTGTCTTGTATGCGAGCTATGGGATGGCGATCAGGGATAGACTTACTGTTCAGCTCTCTGTAATCACAACACAGAAGGAGGCTTCCGTCCCTTTTCCACACACAAACGATTGGTCTGGAGTAAGGGGATTTAGATTTTTTTATCCATCCCCTGTTCAACAGGTCCTCTAGATATTCCTTCACCTCTTTATGAAGTGGCTTGGGTAATGAAATGTAAGTTCGCTTTACTGGTGTGGAGTCACTCAAACAAATCTTATGCTGAAGTGAGGGTGTGGTCCCTACATCATTTTCATCCCGAGCGAAAACTCGACACTCCTCGCGCAACAACTGTTTGACTTGCTGTTGTTGGGGGAAAGACAGATGACTGTGGGGAACCGGAGGATCCCAAATGTCTCCCCTGTGACTCTCTGCTGGGTTATCGAGTTGCTCTTGGGGGAGACCCTATTGCTGGTACTGCCATTTCGACAGTAGCTGATGCCGTTGTCTTTGTTGGTTCTGTTTCCACCTACTTGGCAGGTGCAGGGTAAATGGTTTTTATTATTTCAGTTTGTCCCAACAGCGTTCTTGGGGGCAAAAGAATGTCATGGGAGGTGCTATTTATGACTGGAATGGTGATGTTGGACCAGGTACCTCTTTGCAAGTGCACAACACTCTCCTCAATATTCAGTCCCTCCGGGATCTGTGGGATGGTACAGGGCTCAACAATGACATCTTGCTGTTGGGGAAAGTGTGCCAGTTTTAATCCTGCACCTCACCTTTTCATCTCCTCTGCTGGGATAATCATTGCCTCCTTACCCGCTTTTACCATGCCCTTTCCGTGCCTGTCATTTTCACTTCTCATTAGTTTCAGAAACACCTCAGTTTTTTCACAGTCAAAAGAGAAGGCTGCACTTACAGCCTCTGTAACAGCATGTGGTAGGTTTATGCCCTTCCCCAAAAAGTGTTCGATAACATTGTAACCCAATGATCGGTTCTTTTGCCACGCCCTCTTCATTAGCTACCAAAACTGGGACTAGGAGCTCAAGATGTGTTATCTTATTTGATCGGAACTGGAATCTTACTTCGACCCACCCTGCAAAAGAGATTGGTTTCTGGTTCACTGCCCTTCCATCTAGTATCCCCGGTCCAATAATCTCAGCAAGACTCCTAACTGTGGCCTGTGGAATGTTCTGTTGTCTCCATTTTTCATTCATAAGGCAGACCTGTGACCCAGTGTCCCACAAAGCTTTTGTCTCTACCCCATTCAACAGACAAGTGATCATGTATTTTTTTCCAATCAGGTTGAGCAATTGTGTTCTTCATCTTGGGGAGAGGAGATTGACACTCACTGTTTCATTTCTATCTAATTCTACACCTGCAATTCGAGCTGTAATTTTGTCCTCTAAGTGTTGGATATTGACTGGGATCAAGTTGTAAACATCTGTTGATTGTTCACTGTAATTTGTTGCGCCGACTAGAAGTGATGGTGTAGGAACTACAGTGCTAGCCGACATATCTACCTGCCCTGGTCTATCTATTTGCCTCCTTCTGGACCTACATCCCCGGGATAGGTGACCACTTTGACCACATCTAAAACAATGGTCACATTGCTCTCCCTTGTTTATTTCCTGGCAGTTTCTACAGCCACATTTTCCACTTGTTTGCTGAGAGGGCAACGATCTGGGAGACTCATGCATCACCTTCTTAATCTCTTCTAACTCTCTTTTCAGCTGTCTAATTATATCAAGGAGCTCATCTTCTGTATGAGTGACTGAAGGTCGTGTTTTTATGGTTTTCACTTTTGCAGATGTGGAGGGCGACCTCTCTTGACCACCAACTGCTCCCGCTGTTGCTTCTGAGGCTGGCTGTGTTTCTGCTTTTATTTCTCTTACTTTAAGCTCTTTACTGGTTTTTCTGAATTTCTGTTGCCGTTCCCATTCCAGGCTGGCTGCTTCGTTTGTCTTTGCAATCAAAACATCATCTGTCACTGCTGAATCATCAAGATAGTTTTTTAGTTGGTATTTAACACTGTCACTGATTAGGCCCATCCTCACAGCTCTCAGGAATTTCTTTTGAACCAGTTCAGGGCTGTACAGTTCATCTGCTCCAGGCTCTCTGGAGGAGGCTAACAGTCTCTCTTTTAACTCTATTGCCCTGAAGAGCAAGTTTTGTTTGAACTCATTACCATCCTGGGTGATGTTTATTAGCCGATGGTAAAGATCAGTAGAACTGTCCTCTTTGTAGTGCCCCTTTAAAATAGTGCGAAGTTGTGATAGTGTGAGGTCTGTTTTGATCTCTAGCATGTCTCTGAGGTTAAGACCTGGGCTTATGGCTCGGACAACCGCTTCAATAATCTCAGCTTCACTGTTAATCTTGAATTCTCTACATATAGTCACCTCAGGCGGCTGAGTGGCCTGGGAGGTAGCTGGCTGTGACAATAGAACATGACTCGACTCCTGGTTTATTATCCTTTTAGTCAGCTTCACCATTTCCTCCTCGATTTCCTTGTACTGATTTGGAAACTTTGTTGTAGTGCTGTATATTGCTCCTGCAGACTAGCCAATGCAGCAACATCTTCACAATAACTGTGCCACATCCTCTTCTTCATTTTCAATCGCTGAATCAGCTGTTTCGCTTATTAATCCGATCAGCGTGTGCTTTTTAGTTTGTTTGTCGGTGGCGATTTTAGCTTGCAGGCATACCTCCCGTAGTTGCTCAAACATTATGTATCTACAGTAACTATAATGTTAAAGTAGACATGAGTAATATGGCAACTTCATGACAATACTATACACAAAACGGTATTACAAGTGAGTAATGATTCAAATGTTCTCACAGCCTCAATATAAATGCATAAAAATGTTAAAATCTCTCCTGTCTGTCCAAACATGTTCTCATTTCCCTGTTTTTGATTCTCAAAAAATGGCGCCGATCTAAATGAGCTGAAGAGCGACGGTTGTGGTTTGTTCCTTTCTGTGGTGTTTTCCAACTGCACATGTGCAGATTTTACTCCACCTCTTGACCATAATTACTTTCTTTTGACCAACAGATGCCATATTTCTTTTTCTTTTTTTAGTGTACAGAAGCAGGCCAACGTTAGATGACATATATATTATCACATATAAAAGTATGTACTGGTGAAAAAAACAAATATCTGAGGAAAAATGGTGTTGACCTCCCTCTGTCAAAACGGATAAAACTGCAAGGGGGTAACACACATAGACAAAGTCAATTAACTTTGTGCAGGTGTAGTTCGATGCGTCTTGCTCTTCTGTTCCTTTAGCCTTTCATGACAGCTGGCATCTTGCTACTGCCCCCTGCTGTATGTATGAAATGTTGACTTAACATGAACAGTTTGTGATTAGACAAAGTATTAGGAATTTCTAAGGTATGTTGAGACATAATTACGTAAACCTTAATTAAAAAAAAAACATTTTACGTCAACAAATCCAATTATTATGAGTATACTGAAAATAATTATATTATGTAAAGTGCACAACCTGCCATGTTAATTTTTTTGAGTGTATGTTCATTATTAATCATGTGACAGTTCTGCAGTAAAGTGTTACTCAGTGTTTAAAAACCTCTCAAGTTCCTCTCTCTCTCTCTGTAACTGGTCTCTCTCTATACTCAGGTTGTTGTTACTGGTTTGTAACTGCTCGGTTTCTCTCTTCAGGATGTGGTAATTGATCCACAGCACTGTGATGACAGTCAGCAGGAGAACACACAGCAACATCTCACACACTGCAGTCACTCTGAACCACCTGCTCCATGCAGTGTTTCCTCCTAATGATAAGTGATCACAGAGGCGTGTTTATTGTTTTTTAAATGTCTTTAAACACAGTAAACTCACTGACAGATCGCGGCCCTGAACACATGTACATGGTCATATTTGTAGTTATCCACATGGTAGTGGAATATGAGCGTCCATGTAAACACTCCTAGTCTACAGGATCTGTCATGTGTTCACATGGATCTTAATATTCCATGAATAGTCATAATAATGGCCTGACCTAAATAAAACTACATCATGTTAACCACTTCAATTAGAACGGTCTGCCCCGATCCAGCTGATCAGTATGAGCTTTTAACTGTAATGGGGGCAGGAGGTGTAAACCCTGATAATCCATTCAGTAAGTAAATATTAGGTGTCTAAACACTTAATATTTTTTTCTCACTTGATGGAATAACTGTATGAACAGTTTGACAGCAGAACACGATAAACATTTTAGACTTCATTTTGCCAAATTAGACAGCACACACTGTCTATGACAAAATATTTTATTTATAAACTGCTATTATGAGCTTATTTTAGAGGCATTGAACTTCCACATTTTGAGCAAAGCTAATTTTCATGTGTTGTGACAATCCAATTGAATCGCTTCCTTCTTTCATGTGATCATTGAAGATATTGCCTGTGTGACACAGGTTTTTGGAGAACATTGAAGGCAAAAAAGACATTTACATTCTTTTATATTTTTATGGCAGGTCACTTTAACAGTAATAAATAACGTCTCGGGTTACTGAAAATGCGGGAACAAGATGCTGCGTGAAAATGCTATGGCAACATCTCTTTGTTCAACCGGATGTGAAGCATGTGTGCATCAAACACGCTAAATTTTGGCTTATATAACCTTGGTCAGGTGACGTCATCTGATGAGGCGCACCTGCAGGTTAGAAATAATAACCGGAAACATCCTCAGGTCAATTTTTTGTCTGAAAGGACATTAAGTCATGCTAGCAGTGCGGCATTGGAGCGCAGCATCTCATTCTCACTTTTTCAGGAAACAGGGTTAAAGCTAAGTAACCCGAGATGTTCCCTTTCAAGAGCTACACCCGATGCTGCGTGAAAACGCTATGGTAATGAGAATACTGCGAAGTGTGACTAGAGGCGAAGTGTGACTACGCGCCTCATAGGCTAGGGCAATAGCATCTGCTGGAGGGAGTATAGGGCCAGAAATAGAGTCATAATTTCGAGGCAATTGATGTGCCATGCGAGAAGATGACCTCTCCAGATCCCTTGGGCTGGGCGGCCAAGACCGCACCCCAGCCCATGAGAGAAGCGTCTGTCGTTAGCAACTTGCGACAACAACACAAACCTAGGATGGGACCCAGACTCAAAAACCGGGTCTGAACCACATAGAAAAGTTATGAAGCCCCTGGCGCGTAACCCTTATTTGCCTCTGAGGATTGGCCCTTGGATAAAATCCACTGGCGCTTTCCCAACAATTTTCCTCAGGATTAATAAAGACTTAACTTATCTTATCTTATCTTATGACACCCAAACACGTTGTCCTCTGACCAGGAAAGAGAACATCTCTCCTATCATTAAGTCTCAATCCTAAAGAATGGAGGTGAGCTAGGATGAAATCTAAATGTCGAAGTGCTAGCTGCTAAGACTGAGCCAGGATTAGCCAGTCATCTATATAATTCAGAATACGGATGCCCTGGAATCATACAGCCATGCATCCGTGCATTTTATATATGTGCAGAGTGACAGGGCTAGACCAAATGGAAGGACGCGATACTTGTAAGCTTTGCCCCCGAAAGCGAACCTCAGGAACTTCCTGTGTTGTGGCAATATTTGTATATGAAAATATGTATCCTTCAGGGCGACTGTCACAAACCTCTCTCGTCTAACTTTGAGTGCTTGGGGGATTTTTTTGTTGTTGTTTTTTTTTTTTTTTTTTTCCACAAGAGTGGAAGTCTCTTCTTGCCATTCAAAAAACACTGGGTGCGCTTGAGATGTGGACGCTAAAGCTTCCTGATCCGAGAGCGCGAGAGAAAAGGAGGATTCCGTCTCATGCGCGTCTGCCAGATCGGCACGGGAAGCCCACGAATGAGCCACGGCCCCTTTAAAGAAGGCGCACAAAGCACCTTAATAGGGAGGAGCACCCGAGATTAGAGTGCTCTTCCCCCAAACACTCAAAACAGAAAGTGTGGAGATCGCCATCCAAGAGAGATCTCTCACACGGAGGCATGCATCTCCTCTCAAACTCTACCATATTGGTGAGTAATTTTAGACTTTCTTTCTTTCTATTTTGTACATCTACTTTGCACACACATGCAAACACATGATGTTTCTGCTTCACTCCTATTTATAACCTGCAGGTGCACCTCATCAGATGACGTCACCTGACCGAGGTTATATAAGCCAAAATTTGGTGTGTTTGATACACACATGCTTCACAACCGGTTGAACAAAGAGATGTTCCCATAGCCTTTTCACGCAGCATAGAGTGTACCTTTGAGTGCAGTTGAGGGTCATAACGGCAGAACGTGTATCACGTTAAAAGAAAAGTGTCTTTTAAAGGTCTTTGTATAATTTGTTTTATTGTGTTACTGTGGCAGCACTATTTAAAAATCATTACACTCATAACTATGTCTATAACACACCTACTAATGATGTACCGCAGCATCACCAAATGTGCTAAACAATATTTCCTGTTTGTAGATGAAAATGAAATGTCTACAAACATTGCTTTTTTTTCCATTCTGAGACTGACTAACTGGTAGAATCTGTTTCTTTC
Source organism: Clarias fuscus (assembly GCA_030347435.1). NCBI lineage: Eukaryota > Metazoa > Chordata > Actinopteri > Siluriformes > Clariidae > Clarias > Clarias fuscus. Next base: position 9,218,739 of record CM059225.1, on the reverse strand, counting down.
TGTCCTCCTCCATGTCCCTGTCTACTGTCAACTGTTCCTACATTCTGAAATGTTTTTCTCTGCAAAAAAAAAAAAAAAGCAATTCGGTGTGTTTATCTGAATTACTTTTGCTGACCCAGATGAATGATAAGTTTTCTCACCCCTATTATAATATTATAATCCGTTACCATTATTATGTTTATATATGCTTGATGTTTGAATAAAACATATTTAAATATTTTGCTTTAAATATTTCGGGTTCTGCATAATTCAATAGCAGAACTGCCTTGATGGAAAGCCATGACATCCCAACATCAGTTTCTGAGCTCACTAACACTCTTGTAGCCAAATGAATACAAATTCTCACAGCCACATTCCAACATCTGGTCGAAAGCTTTAACAGAAGAGAAAAGATTTTTATAGCAGTTACATTTATATACTGATATTCTCACGAACCCCTGTTATTCTTTTTTGTTGTTATTCCCACGCTGGTTTGGGATTTGTTTGACCTGCAACTGATTGCTTCATGGACACCGACTTAAACTTCGTCTATTGTTTGGATTCCGCACATCAAGACATCCACAGGTGAACTGAGTCTGATCTTCACTATCACAGACCCGTGTTTATTAAAATCCACTTCTGTTTATCATTGCATAACAGCACTCAGCGGTAATCGCTTACATCAAAGATTACTGTTGTAATGACAATCCTCATGAAGGAACTTAATTTTACACACAACACAGTGATGATCTACTCTCTCTCTCTCTCTCTCTCTCTCTCTCTCTCTCACTCACTCATGCTTTAATTAACACTCTGGACTGATGGGGGATGGAAAGCAGTGGACATTGACAATTGAATTAAAATTGAATTTAAGTTGTTTATTCAGTACACAGCAAAATGACCATCGTCAACAAGCCTGAAAATATAAATCTGTTATGTTTTGCCCTGTTTTAGCGGCTCCAAAGTTTTTCATGTTTAAAGTGGATGTCAGGTGGGAACAAGTGCTGTGCTGCTTCAGGGGATGATCAGGGGGAAGGGAAGCCAATTTGCTTCTTTTCAAATAAGTTTTATTGTCATGAAAATGATTATTTGTCTCTTGAGAAAGAAACCTCAGTGTTAGTTTTTTTTTTGTATTCTATCAGATGCCTGAGTCAGATGCTGTTGAGACGCTCATTGATTCTGCTGACTCATGATTTAGAGACTCAACATATTAAAGGAACTGATAATACTGTATAATATGTGTCTCTCTCGTTATTCTCCTTTTTATAATTTTTGTTAGTGAATGTTTTCTGTTTGCATTCCATACCTTACACCATTTTTATTTTACTTGTGTTGCTGATATGCAAAGAACTGTACTTACAGCCACCGCACCAAACCGCGTAGGTAAGATAGCTGTGTTAGATTTTCTTCGGTTGCGTTTATCATGGCATAAGTTGATTATGCATCTGTGTTATTTTTTATCAGTATATGGTGAATGTCTCTCTCACAGACATTACATTTTGTAACAGGTTTGATCCATCCAAACTTAATCATTCTGTACCTGTGTGTTGAGCTTCTCGTCGTGTCTTAGCGCCACCGTCATGACCTTCACCACTGTCTCCAGGATTGTAGAGAACCTCTGGCATCTTATCCTGTGCACATGAACACCAAAACATCTTTAATCTGCATGAAAAAGTTTTTTTTAGACTTTCTATTTTTGCAGATTTCTCACACTTTAAATGATTGAGATCATAATTTTTTTATGTTACACAATTAAATACAAAATGCAATTTTTAAATAATGATTAAATTTCTTAAGGGGAAAAAAAATAAACCCACCTGGCCCTGTGTGAAAAAGTAATTGCTCTATGTGATTAATGTGCAGTAAAATAAAATAAAAATCAGGGACAAATGCTTTTTTCACAGCTCTGTGCAGTATAAAAGTCCCACGAAAACATGAAATGTCAGACAGTCTGAGTCTCTGTACTCTGTATAGGAAACTAAATGTGCTGCTGTCAGTAAATAAAGTCAGAGAATGTTACACATCAGATCAACATCAGTCACTTCTTGTGGTGAAAGTGTGAAAACATTTGAGCTGTAAAACTCACGCATACCCCGGCTGTGCATGTTAAAGTGCAGCAGTTATATAAATACAAAATAATGTTATAACTGATATAATAATGTATAAATTGCACTAAAATGTCATATCTTGTTTCATATGATGTCATTCCACAAAGATCTAAGGTCAGTGTCAATCACCGCTCTCTTTCACAAATCAGTGTGAGAAAAAAACAGCTCACAGAAACAACTACATAAACACACACATTCACACACACACAGGCATGTAAAAGGGCATGACTTATTTAATATGATCTTTATATATTTTGTCTTTATGGGACAGTCTTCAGGACAGATCTCTGCTGTGTGTTTGGAGTTTGTGTTTTGGAGTTTCTCAGAAGCAAGCTGTCTTTTTTCCACTTTTTTTCTTTATAATCAGCTTGAAGAGAGTGAGATAAGTGAACCTGCAGAGAAAATTACTGTTTAAAATGACCATGGCCAAAAGTATGTGGACACCTGACTATCATTTCCAAACGTAATTCTTCCCCAAGTACTAAGAGACCAGAACCTGATCCAGCATCATACATGATGATACAACACATTTTGGGATAGGTATTGACGTGATAGGTCACATGACTTTAAAGTTATTGAAATAAAACTATTCATATTTCTAATAAAAAATATTATTAAACATGAAAAGCAATAATATTTAATAAAAAAGGTTGTGCCCTTTGCAGGACTGGTGGACACACATTTTAAAATAGATTTTGAGGCAATAGGTCACATGACCTGGAAGTTATTGAAATAAAATCATAAAGTCTTCTATTAAAAAATATTAATAAATATGCAAAGTGATAATATGCAATGCCGTTATACACCACCATGCATCACATTGACACTAACAGTAACAACATTCATTTATTTATTTCAAATATGAATTTTTATAATATTAATATTATCTGTATTTCAGTCAGACGGTAATTTGCAGACCCTATTTTGCTCCCTAACTCGCGCAGTAGACAAGGTGCTTTCGCCGGACTCTGTTAGCAAATCTCCACTGCAAATCGGTATCTGGAAGCCGGAGCTTTATTGTGGATTCTTGTGTAAATTCCCAATGCCCAAACCCCAGCCACTGGATGCAGTGTGTCCCAAGCCTGGATATAATGGGAGGGTTGCGTCATGTCACGAAGGACATCTGGCATAAAAAACAAAACTGTTAAAGATTTTTTTTTTCAAATTAAAATGACACATATAGACTGAAAAAAAAATGAGGAAGTCTAGCTCCCTTGATCCCCAGGAGAATGAAATGACATCATATGAAACAAAATATGATGTCTTAATGCAATTTATACATTATTATATCAGTTATAACATTATTTTGTATTTATATAACTGCTGCACTTTAACATGCACAGCTGGGGCATGCGTGAATTTTACAGCTCAAATGTTTTCACACTTTCACCACAAGAAGTGACTGATGTTGATCTGATGTGTAACTTCCCCTGACTTTATTTACTGACAGCAGCACATTTAGTTTCCTATACAGAGTACAGAGACTCAGACTGTCAGTCATTTCATGTTTTCGTGGGACTTTTATACTGCACAGAGCTGTGAAAAAAAGCATTTGTCCCTGATTTTTATTTTATTTTACTGCACATTAATCACATAGAGCAATTACTTTTTCACACAGGGCCAGGTGGGTTTATTTTTTTTCCCCTTAAGAAATGTAATCATTATTTAAAAATTGCATTTAGTGTTCAATTGTGTAACATAAAAATGTTGATGATCTCAATCATTTAAGTGTGAGAAATATATAGAAAGTCTTTTTAAAAAGAAATACATTTACACAGCACTGTAGATTAAAGATGTTTTGCTGTTCATCTGTGCAGGATAAGATGCCAAAGGTTTTCTACAATGCTGCAGACGATGGTGAAGGTCGTGGCGCTGACTCTAAGACACGACAAGAAGCTCAACACACAGGTACAGAATGATTACGTTTGGTTGGGCAAAACTGTTACAAAGTGCAGAGGTGCAGTAATTCAGTGTTTTATTACAGTGATGGAGATGATGTTGGTTATCTGTGAGACTGTACACACTGTTAGAAGAAACACAGAGAGGGAACGGAAAACAGAATCTTTTTTGTGGGACTACATGATTTTTCTCCATGGTAATTGAGATCAAAACAAATAGAATATTATAAATAATACATGCAAATAACTAAAAAGTAGCATGTGTGCATTTTGTACACTCAGACAACTACAGAACTTAATCGTGTGTGTTATTTTATATTATTATTATTATTATTATTATTATTATACTGTACCAGCATAAAGTAAATGTGACAGGTAGTTTGTTATTAAATACATATTGTAGTTTACAGTGTAGAATTTATTGTTATCAAAGGATTTATTGCTCAGTCTTAACACACGTCCAGTAAACTCCTCTGTAGCTCTCACTCTGTGCTCAGAGTCTCTGTGTAACAGCTCGAATCAACACAGCAGCTTTAATTATCTAATACTTTACGTTTTAGCCCAATTAGAACTGCATGTGTCTGTCTCTGTCTCTAGTGTGCATTTTATTTTTTATCATGTCTGTGAGAGACATTTACCATATGCTGATAAAAATAACACAGATGCATAATTATCTTATGCCATAATAAACACAATAATAAATAACCAGACCAGATAGAACATCATGACTGGAGAGAGAGGGCTAACAGAGGGAGAGATGAATATGTCTTTGCCCTCTTTTTTTGGGGGACTAAAAAGAGGGTCTGTCAGAATTGCCTGACAGTTGGTGTGTAGGTGCGTCTACACATGTCAGCTGACCATATTTATGACTATAATAATATTATAATATTAAATTATTTCGATGTAAACATCTGTTTTTTTTTAGATTATCTGTTATAAGCAGCACTTTATCACTTCATTAACACAGCGTATCCCGTCTTTCACACTTCACGGGGGTACGAGCGGCAAACTAACAGGTAGCATTGATGCTTTCACAAGCTGCCTCCATTCACTTTTTATCTTTAGAGGTAAGAATAGGACAGATTTTACCTTTAATTTAATAATTAATTTATTTACATTTTATTATCACCTCTACAAGCTGGTAAGCAGGCCAGGCAGACCAAGAGATGCAGTTCAGCTAAGTTACAGTGAATCGTCTCTGCACCAGGATGATTCATGACACCATGTTTATGATGATTTTTCCTATAATAATTCAACTAAGTTTTATTTAAACACCAAATTTACAAACATCTTTACAGCCCTTGAGTCATTCATAAACCCGGTCGTAACCAGCTCATAGACCATGACAAAAATAGGAATGGATGCCAAATTATACCAGCCGAACAAAATATTTCAAATAAGGAAATATAAAAACTACACAGAATTAGTCAATGCATGTCAACAATACAACATGTACACAATTGACATGTATTAATACAAGTTGAAATTGAAATACATTGAAATACAAATGGTGCAAGATTTTAACAAAAAACATTCACAAAAAAAGTATAAAATGGAGAGTAGAGAGAGAGAGAGAGACTAAATTATCTGATATTATACAGTATTGTCAGTTCCTTTAATCTGCTGAATCTCTAAATCATGAGTCTGCAGAATCAGTGAGCGTCTCAACAGCCTCTGACTCAGGAATCTGATAGAATACAAAATGTCAGAGGAATTAGTTCTGTATAAACCATTAGAGGCAATATTCTGGCTCTGACATATACGTCACAGTGTCGCAAGGCCAAAACTAACACTGAGGTTTCTTTCTCAACAGACAAATAACCATTTTCATGACAATATAACTCATTTAAAAAGAAGCAAACTGGCTTCACTTCCCCCTGATCATCCGCTGAAGCAGTGCAGCACTTGTTCCCACCTAACATCCACTTTAAACATGAAAGCCCTGTCAAACTTTGGAGCTGCTAAAACAGGGCAAGATATAAGAGATTTATATTTTCAGGCTTGTTGACAATGGTCATTTTGCTGTGTAGTTAATAAACAACTTAAATTCAATCTTAATTCAATTGTCAGTGTCCACTGCTTTCCATCCACCCATCAGTCCAGAGTGTTAATTAAAGCATGAGTGTGTGTGTGTGTGTGTGTGTGTGTGTGTGTGTGTGTGTGTGTGTGTGAGAGAGAGAGAGAGAGAGAGAGAGAGAGAGAGAGAGAGAGAGAGAGAGAGAGAAAGATCATAACTGTGTTGTGTGTAAAATTGAGTTCCTTCATGAGGAGTGTCATTACACACTACACTGATCTCCACAGATGCTCTGCTGGAAAGCACAAGTTTTATTTCAGACTGTCCTTCTGAACACATGTTCTTATCCTTTCTAAGCTGAACATTTTTAAACACTGGTGTCTGTTTGCTGTTATAAAACATAAATAATTGTTATGGTCGGTTACAAAAACATAGAAGACAGACCTGGAAGTGGCTGGCAAGCAAACTATGCACAGGCAGACCAATAGATGCAGTTCAGCTACATAAGCAAAACAAGCAGATTAGAGAGTATAGACTAGTGAGTGCATTTACTTAACCTTACTGTTACTGCTGACATCAAGCTTGGGGAGGCAAGAACAAAGGCTGACTTGACTGATATTCCTGCAGTTCATTATTGTGGTGTGTGTGTGTGTGTGTGTGTGTGTGTGTGTGTGTGTGTCCTCTGTTCTCCCGCTGAAATCTGAATTATTGACACAGACAGATAAGTATTTCAGAATATAGGAACAGTTGACAGTAAACAGGGACATGGAGAAGAACAGAGAGAGAAATGAATTCTACTAGTTAGTATCAAAATGGAAAAGAAGCAATGTTTGGAGCTAATTCATTATGGAAGCAGGCTTAAATCCACTCGAGGCTCAAAGCACTCGTAATTCAAAGCAAATTCTCCCATAAGAAATAATGGAAATGCAAATTATTCATTCCACAGCCCAAAAAAATGAATACATAAAAATAATTAATACAATATTTAAAGTAAAAATAATACAAATTAACCTGCACTTTACCTTTAAAAAAAGTAAAAATAAATCCCGACAGATTCCATTTATGAGTGCAGGCGCTGTGTGTGAAGCCAAGAGATCCATTGTCTCCTTCTCTGTATCAGCCTGTCGTTGTGTGCACACATAATTTGACCCAGGCCCCTTCACACAGCGCCTGCGCGCATAAAGGCGAGAGAGAGCGTGTGAAGGGGCAGTGTGTCAATTTACACGCGCACACACAAACAAGGAGCAAATGGATCTTTAACCTCTATAACGAGACTTTCTTTTGCTTTACACGCATACACACGTGCGTTATAATAAACAGTACACGCCCACTGTACACACACACAAACATCTTTTATTTTGTGTTTGTATTACACGCACACGTGTGGTCAGTGTTATAGTAAACAGTACACTCATGTATGGATGTTGACCATACCAGTGAGAGACGAGCACTAACACCTAGCAGGGGAGACGATTACCCACAATTCCGCAGCGCAAGAGAGAGAAAACTCATTGGCTCAGTTGTGATCACGTGACGCTCAACGTCAAAACAAGAAGCGCATATGTGTGATACATAATCGTTGCTCGTCTTGCGGAACACTCGCAAGTGTTCCAAAAGTTTTTACAGGAAAACACTGGCAGCTGTGGGTACCAGGGAATTCCTGTAAAAAATACAGCAGCACAGTAGATAACTTGCTGACACAATATGTAAATTGATTTACAGTAAAAGAAATCACATTCTGGTGGTATTACTGGCTGATGTTGATAGTCTTTATTTTTATTAACAAAAAATAAGACAAAAATACAGGCTCTATAGCATAACACAGGCTAAGAGCTAAAACGAAGGAGACATGGAGCTGAACCTAACTAAAGACATGGAGGGACTAGGGACAGGACTAGTTAAGTAGCTAAACTGTTTATTGTTACGTTGGTTGATGACCTAACCGGGTTAGTACCTAAAGGAGTTACTGACCTACCAGGGAAACCAAGATACAAAAGGCTAGGCACACGAGGCTAATCCACACTAGCAGCTAAACCTACTATAGACCAAAGCCACTAGCGGCTAACCCTACTGGAGGCTAGAGCCTACTAGCGGCTAAGCACTCATGTGGATCAATATACACAATCAAAACATACACATACTCTAAACATACAAGGGACCTTAACAGACAGAACTAAACATGCAGGGATCTAAACAAGAGGTTCACAAACACTGGAGACTCACAGAACAGTACTTACACATGAGGAGATACAACCTAACTATAACATTTAACAAGACAGCTCCATGAATCCACATGCCAAATGAACATAAACATAAAACAACTAGAGCCTTCTTTAAACAAATGTTAAATAACACAAATCAAATGTAACTGTAAACAAAAACAGAAACCAAATGCCTACTTGACAATAATATTTAATGCTCAACCTAGTTTCCCAGAACAAACAACTATTTATAGGATGTCTAATGAGCCACCTCGGTTCAGGTGAGCACTCTCATCACCTGACCGAGGTGCCTTCTGGGAAACTGAGTCTACAAACAAAAACTACAAAACTAAATCATAGGGCACACAGTGCCCTCTCGTGGTGAACCCTCACACTGAATCACATTAAAAACTTGTCTACAAAAAAACGCTTATTTATATATAACACAGTTATGCAAAATTGACTATTTCCTGTATTTTTACAAGTAATAATTGCTTATTGTGCATTTTGATACAATTAACAGGGAAATATCAAACAAAGTTTATTTTAACTGGTCAAACAACAGTAAAACTTTTAAATGCATTTTAAATGGAGATGTTCTGTATATTATACATGTTTATGTTTTAATAATAAAGTTATTTTGATAAACCTACAAAACACATCTTCAGAAAAGACGTTCAAGAGCAATTTATTGAGAAATGTATTTAACAGTTGTAAACAACTGGATGAATTTTTATTCAAACAAAGTTTTCAAAGTTTGAAACAAAGTTTATGTGCCAGGCACATAACAACAACCCACACTCTGCCTGTCTGGAATGTTCCACAGTATGGCATAAACCTTATCTCCATGGAGACAATCAGGTGATTTCCAAAAGGCCAAGTTACAAGTCAGGTCTACAGATCTACGGACGAGCCCCCTCACATTTGTTAAGGTATTTTTTTTCAATAAAAACAGTTCTCATTGAATAAATGCAAGATAGATAAGTTTTACACCATATTGTGAAATATTCCCTCAAAGAAAAAATATCTTCATAAAACAAGCAGGTGGAGGACCCGCTACCAGAAAAAAGTTAGTGCATCTTAAAAAAAAAAAAGAAAAAAAATTTTATATATATATATATATATATATATATATATATATATATATATATATATTATGGCATGCCGTTTAGGAAAATATTCATGAGAGAACTTAATGAAAACTCTGAATATATTGAATGAAACATGAGAATATTGAATGGATTCCGAATATATTGATTGAAAAATATATATATTGAATGAATTCTGAATATATGGATTGAAAACTGATATATTGAATGAAAAGTCTGAATATATTGAATGAAAAGTCTGAATATATTGAATGAAACATGACGTCATCGAAACACAGCGCCATCTTTAGAAAGGATGAGCGAGTCGGCGCGAAACTTGGTTGCTGCAATTGTGAAAAATGAAGAGATGGTCAACACATTGATGAGTGCGTGTACGGCCCAAAGTGGTGGCACAAACCGCACTCAGTATCAGACTACGGAGGAAGAAATATATTCGCTATTTCACCGCGGAAGACAGGTGTTATGCGCTAAAATGCTCCCCTGCCACAGATTGCACCCCCTCGCCCCCCACTACATAATCTCTATCAAATATTATATTACAACATAAATTCATAGGTTTATTGTTATCAAATATGATATAACTATTATAATTAACCCTTGGCACGTGACAGGTGTCGAGACCATGAATACAAATTCTCATATAATGTTTATTTTGTGGCACATTTATTTTACAGGGATTTGTCATGTAATACAAAAATGCTTGCACCAAATAAATATTTATGATGAAAAATTTTACGAAATTATTTTTATTAGTAAATAAGCAATATCAAAAATACATCTTGTATATAAAAAATAATAATTTATATTTTTCCCCTATACAACATGTAATTTTTTTTATAATGCTTATTTTATAATCAAATCCATTTGGTCTAATTTGTAATTTCTAAATCATAAACCTAGAAATTTCTGGTCTAATATAATATTCGACGGAGATTAAATAGGGGGTGCAATCTGTGGCAGGGGGGCATTTTAGCGCATAACACCGGTCTTCCGCGGTGAAATAGCAAATATATTTCTTCATCCGTAGTCCGTAATCCGTAGAGTGCGGCTTGTGCCACCACTTTGGGCCGTACACGCACTCATCAAAGAGTTGACCATCTCTTCATTTCTCACAATTGCAGCAACCAAGTTTCTCGCCGACTCACTCATCCTTCCTAAAGATGGCGCTGTGTTTCTATGACGTCATGTTTCATTCAATATATTCAGACTTTTCATTCAATATATTCAGACTTTTCATTCACTATATATCAGTTTTCAATCCATATATTCAGAATTCATTCAATATATATATTTTTCAATCAATATATTCGGAATCCATTCAATATTCTCACAGTTCATTCAATATATTCAGATTTCATTCAATATATATAGAGTTTCAATCAATATATTCGCAATCCATTCAATATTCTCACGTTTCATTCAATATATTCAGAGTTATATATATTATGGCATGCCGTTTAGGAAAATATTCATGAGAGAACTTAATGAAAACTCTGAATATATTGAATGAAACGTGAGAATATTGAATGGATTCCGAATATATTGATTGAAAATATATCAATATATATATATTGAATGAAATCTGAATATATGGATTGAAAACTGATATATTGAATAGAAAGTCTGAATATATTGAATGAAAAATAAGTATATTGAATGAAACATGACGTCACCGAAAAACAGCGCAATCTTTAGTAAAAATGAGTAGGTCGGCGAGAAACTTGGTTGCTGCAATTGTGAGAAATGAAAAGATGGTCAACTCTTTGATGAGTGCGTGTACGGCCCAAAGTGGTGGCACAAGTCGCACTCAGTATCAGACTACGGATGAAGAAATATATTCGCTATTTCACCGCGGAAGACCGGTGTTATGCGCTAAAATGCTCCCCTGCCACAGATATACTCATTATTTCTGTACACAAGAAACTGTCCTTTTTTATATGCATTGCCCTTTACTGAATGTCTGTGGTAACATGTGACTGCATGTTTAATAGTGTTACTGTAGAGGTTGTGATAAAACGCACAGCTGTCCTGCACTTGCAGTAGTTTACTGAATTCTTGCCCAGCTAAAAGATATGCCTCATACATCTGATGATACATCTCTGACAAAGTTTGACAAGTTTTTCAAGTGTCACGCACATATTTTAAAATAACTGTGCTTACTTTTAAACCTGTCCATAACCTAATCAATGGACCAAATTTCAAGATCAGTGTTGAATAATGGCGCAAATAGTGGTGCTTGGGTTTTAGTTGCACCTCAGGAAACAACATCTTACTCAACTCCAAATATTCTTGGATCAAAATGGCAAGATATGCTATCTGGGACAACGAAATGTTCTGAGCTCAAATAAGATCCACAATGTCTTTTAGCTGGAAAGCTAACTGCCATACTTCATTCTCATGATTTTGCACTTTGTCATCAATCAAATTTGTGAGCTTTGTGAGTGCTGAAGATCCTTTGTATTCTAACTGTTTGATGCGCTTGTTTAAGAGTGAGTACGTTAACATTTTTTTTTCTTTTTTATAATTTTCTTCAGGTACAGTGTTATATCATATGGCAAGACTCCTTCAAAGAGGTCAGAGCTCCCTCAAAGAGGCCCAAGTTATCCCCAGTAATGCAGTAAAGACCCCCTTTTACTGTTTGTCCATCTACATTTATTCCATCTCTCTCCAAGATTTCAGATTTGCCAACAACTCTAAGAAAACTTTGGCTACTCCAAAACGCTTAAGGTCATC
>CM059225.1:9164157-9206197 GCA_030347435.1 Clarias fuscus | reverse complement strand
GCTTTTAACAATTGACATTGTCGCAAAGCAGTTTTACACAATCAAAAGAATTATTTAAGTTTGTATGAGATGTGAACGTGTATGAATCAAAATGATAAGACTGTCCCTGATGAACAAGTTGAGGACGATAGCGACGGTGGCAAGGGAAAACCTTCCTGAGATGGTAATAGGAAGAAACCTTGAGGGGAACCAGACTCAGCAGGGAACCCATCCTCATTTGCGTAAAACGGATAGCAGGGATTGATCTGCATCATACTGTGTGATATTGGAAGTTCAATATAACAGGAGACGTGTTTAAGTTAAAATTGAGTAATGTTTGTTATTGGAGGCTCAGATAGACTGTAGGAAACTCCAGTCCTGAAATATCGAGCGACTGAAGTCACAAGTCCTCAGAGAACAGCTGTGTGCATCAGCCGAGGACAAGACCATCTGCAAGTAATCCGCGGGTCACGTGCATGCCAAACCATGGGTTGTGATCCGTATGGATCAGCTGCGATCTGTTGCACCCTTAGTGTTTTTACATGGACCCTAATATTCCACTAACATGGAAAACTGGAAATATGACCATGTACATGTGTTCAGAGCCGCAGTGTGTCAGTGAGTTTACTATGGTTAAACATACAAAACACATGAAACACATAAAAAAAAAGGAAAATTAAACATGTCTCTGTGTCCACTTATCATTAGGAGACACTGCATGGAGCAGGTGGTCCAGACTGATTGCAGTGTGTGAGATTCTGCTGTGTGTTGTCCTGCTGACTGCCATCACAGTGCTGTGGATTAATTACCACATCCTGAAAACAGAAAACAACCAGTTACAGAACAGTAACAATACCCTGACTATAGAGAGAGACCAGTTACTAAGGGAGGCAGACCAGTTACAGAGGAAGAGAGACCAGTTTCACAGGGAGAGAGAGCAGTTCCTGAGGGAGAGAGAGGAGCTTCAGAGGGAGAGGGATGAAATCGGGAGTTTTTTAAAACTGGGTGAGTAACATTTTACTGCAGAACTGTCACATGATTATTAATGAACATAATTGTAACCATTCATAATTACATTTAATGTTGAACATCATTAAAACAAGTTTGTTCCTGTTATCACTTCTCCATACTGTAGCAGTGAGTCTGTAGGAGTCTGTGCTTCTGTTGTTATTGTTGTTGGTGGTGCTGTCATGACACTAGGAAATCAGAAAGCACAAATTTATCCATTTATCCTCTTATTTTCAATCTTCTGATTGTAGGATGGAAGTATTTTAGCTCCAGTATTTACTACATTTCTACTGAGCAGAAGAACTGGACTGAGAGCAGAGAGGACTGCAGACAGAGAGAAGCAGACCTGGTGATCATAAACAGCAGAGAGGAACAGGTGTGTGTGTGTGTGTGTGTGTGCACGCATGTGTGTATGCAGGTGTTTAATAGAGAAAATCTAAACGTGTAATAATTTCATATTGTTTTTTCAATCACAGGAGTTCATCTTAATTACACTGATGGAAAACATTAAAGAAGCTTGGATTGGTCTGAGTGACAGAGACACAGAGGGAAAGTGGAAGTGGGTGGACGGTACAGAACAGACCAGCAGCACGGGGTAAGAGATGAGAAACTCAGATAGTATAAATTTCCAGGGTCACTGTGCACTACAGCAGATGCATGAACTCATGCTAACATAATCTCCTGTTATATTCTCACTGGCCATCTTATGACATTTTAAGAATTGTTATAAATCACAGGATTAAATGTGTAAAATTAAAGATAAGTGGACATAATTGTGATTCTTTGGCTTTCAGGTTCTGGTATAAGGGAGAACCGAATGATGAAAGTAATAATGAAGACTGTGGTGAGATCTTCACATTTCCAGATAAGAAGGCTTGGAATGACAGACCGTGTTCTGATAAATCACAGTGGATCTGTGAGAAAAATGTTTTGTAGTCATCAATTTAGAACTGAAAACAAAATTATAAAATGCTTGTAATGTTTGTATGCTTACATGTTTGAGTTATCCCCCCCTCCAAAAAAAAACCCTGTCTATTAGTGTTACAGTTGCTGCTTCTATCTACTGACAAATTTTATGGAGTTCCCGAAATCTTTTTTTTTTTTTTTTCAGCAGGACTTGGCACCTGCACACATTGGCAATAACTAGTTTGCTCACCATCACATTCCTGTGCTTCCTGTGATTTGCCAACCATCTAGCCTAAGGTTTTTTTTTTTCCTATCAAAGGAAACTAGTCTCCAATAACACCTAAGCAGAGCCACATGTTGATCACCTCCATGCCATGCTGCATTGATGTGGTAATTCATACTAAAGGAGCCCTGGCCAAGTACTGAGTGCAGAATTGAACAGAATATTTCAAAATTTCTCTATTGTAAATCCTTTTTTGTTTGTTCTTAGGAAATTTCCTAATATTTTGAGATACTGAATTTTTTTTTTTTCATGAACTGTAAGTCATAATCATTGAAATTAAAGCAAACAAAATAAAACTTACTTTTTGAATTAAAATCAGAATGGAATTAAACATTTTCACAATATAATTGTTTTTTTTAAAACACTGTAATATGGAATTGTGGCTCAATGTTTAAGGTATTTATTTTAATATAAAGAACTTTTGCCTGTTTATTTTCAGGGTGAAATTACTCTTAGAGTGAACTCATACAGTGACAGAGATATTGTTTAGTAACATACAGTAGTCACTAGTGTAAGGATCTATCCAATGCCAGAAGCGTCAAAGCAGTTTTGTAAGTCGCTCTGTATAATACTGTCTGCCAAATGCATAAACATAAAATGTAAATGCAAACCAGACTGCTACAATGTGGTTAAACCACCCACTCATGATGGCTCATTATTCCAGCTGCACAGACCTCCTTATAGCATAGCAACTTATTTTTCTACAAGATTATCATTATCATTACTACAATAATATTCACAGTATTTATAATCAGAAACTAAATTTGTGACTTGTGTTACATTTATTTGTGAACTATGACACTGATCTGACTTCATATGCCAGCACTAAATATGGCAACCCACCAGCAGTTATGTGACTCACTTCACCCTCCCCTTTGGCACAACACATGTTTCACATATGTACATATATACCCAGCTGAAACTGTTTGAGCAGGAGTTCACATATCACACTTTTTTTTTTTTTTTTTTTTAGTATATTATGGAATAAGTGCTAATCAATATCTGTTTTGAGATCTCAGTTTATCAATTTATGGATTCTGGTAGAGGGTGAAAATCACTGGAGTACCAGTGTTTATAGATCACCCTCTGTATGCCCTGATTCTTCTTCATTGCCATAAATCCCGATCTTGTACTGAACAGCTGTTACAAATCAGTTTTAATGGTACAAATCCTGACTGCTGTCTAAATCTAGATTTTATTTTTAAGCTACAGTAGATGTGACTGTGAGTGGCAATGCCACTTATAGAGGAAGCGAGAGCAGAAGTTTTTTCCCCCCTTTCTTCTTTTTTATCCACTTTGTCAATCTCTCTTAATAATAATATTATTATTATTATTATTATTAATAATAATAATAATAATAATAATAATAATAATAATAATAATAATAATAAAGTTTCTGATTAGTAAATCTCTCTGGAATTTATTCAACATTCAATTCCCAAATCTGAGCATTACAAAATAAATAAAAATCAGAAAATAAAAAAATAAAGAGATCCGTTATTTTGTTTTATGTTACTAATCTCTTCCTTATATTGTAACTATTTTATTATATACAAAATGTAAAGAAACAGTAATCTAATTGCAAAAAGATCTTATAAATCCAGAGTAATGGACTAGATGGAGCAATAGCACAGGACGCAGGTGTAACTGTACTGTACATTCTGAATAAGACATTACTGCATGACTATTAGGTGATATTCCTGACAGATTGTATATGTTATCTTAGTTTTGCACTAAAATCTTATAGATCTGTACAAACAATTAGAGATTTACTGGAGCATGTCGACAGATTTGTATAAAATTATGTAAAGTTTTATTCTGGACTAGAGCCTAATACAAATCTTGCCACAGTCTGAGTTAAACAGCTAAATTATTACATGGTTTTATTCAGCTTTTAAAAGTGAAATTAGCTGGAAACACAGGGGTCAAAAGAGGGAACAATGAACAGACCTATTGTTATTTTTTCATTTTAAATTGTATTATTTAGATTTAGAAGTATATAGAAATATTAAAGTAATTATTAATTGTCAATCAACCAGTGTTTCTATTTATTTAAGTGAACTTTGTTTTGTCACTATAAGCTATGCTGTAATCACTCAGACTTTCACATGCAGTTCAGATTGTGCAACTTTCTTAACTGACAAAAGGGACAATAAAGAAACTTTCTCTTATTTCACACACACACACACACACACACACACACACACACACACACACACACACACACACACACACACACACACACACACACACACACAGTGTATCATTGTTTTAGTCATTAATCGATATGGAATGTCTGTATGATGCTGTGATCAGTGCTGAGAAGTTGACGAGAGGAAATAAGGATGGAGATTCTTCAGCTCCAGTCTTCTACATCTCTACTGAGGAGAAGAACTGGAATAAGAGCAGACAGGACTACAAAGACAGGAGCAGACCTGATGATCATAAACACTGCAGAGGAACAGAGATGATGATTATGATGATGATGATGATGATGATGATTTTAATGTGTGCTCTTAATCACAGGAGTTCATTAAACAGTTACATAGCAGTAAGGCTTGGATTGGAGTGACAGAGACACAGAGGAGAAACACAGCTGACCCTCTGATTCTCTTCTTCAGGTTCTGAGGATGTGAAGAACCCAACAGTCACATAGATGAGGACTGTACTATTACTGGCCATCTGGCTGATCCTGTAAAAAACTGCTCTTACTTTTCCTTTAATTATGTGTTCACTTCTGTTTGTGAGAAGAAAATATATAATTAACTTTAAACATGAATATTAACTTTTGTTGTCTTTTTTTAATTGAATATAGTTCACATTTGTTCTTTTTTTTTTTTGACAAATTGCCTGTCCAAATATGGGGTTATAAGCAAGCTAACTTATAAAAGAGCTTAAAGCAGACTAAAAGCAGACTATTAACTGTTGCCCATCAACTAGTGCTAATTATCCCTGAGCTAATTCTTAGCTGCTCCTGTTAGGGGTAATGTTACAGATGGTTAATGAATTGTTATGAATTGTGGGGCTCATCAGTGATACTGTAGTGACATAAAATATACCTTTTTCCTGTGTGAGAACTCTCTCATGTATTTTGCAAGCTAAAAGCTAATGCGCAAAGGATTATGGGACTGAGGTCAAAACGCAAGTGAGCAAAGAACCGTGCCGGATATCAGCTCCAGGACTTATCATGATGGAATATACAGTGAATTATAGCGTGATAACATTATAATTCTCACTAAATTTGCAACTGGACACACTTACCAGGTAATGTTTAATGTATAAAATTAATCGGATGTTACTGTTTTAGGCACTAATGATAACTTTGTAGCAGTGCTAATGCTATTGGAGACTCCACGAGCAAGAGATCTTCCACAAACTGAAGAGTTAAAACCCTTAGGTGTTATGAGGGGGGTGCCTCAATATGGCGGCCCTCTGTATTCAATCGTGTATGGAAGCCCCAATGCAGGACTTGGAGGGGTATGGGCCGTGGATTGTTTATTTCGGTGGGAATAATCGGCTCGCGTGAACACCATGCAGCGCTATAAAGGGAAGGAGGGCACGCTTATGTCGGCGCGTGCCACCGTGCTTCGTCACAACGAACAGGTATTTTGTTTGTTATTCTTGTCTTTTTAACTTTCCCTTTTCACTCTTCTCTTTTCTCTTTTCACTTTCCCTTCTCACTTTTCTCTTTTCACTTTCGCTTCTCACTTTTCTCTTTTCACTTTCCCTTCTCACTTTTCTCTTTTCACTTTCCCTTCTCACTTTTCTCTTTTTCACTTTTCACTTTCCCTTTTCACTTTTCTCTTTTCACTTTCCCTTCTCACTTTTCTCTTTTCTCTTTTCACTTTCCCTTTTCTCTTTTCACTTTTCACTTTCCCTTCTCACTTTTCTCTTATCTCTTTTCACTCCCTATACCAGAGCCACGCTCTCGTACCTGGTGCTATCTAATGTTCGCACAGCGTGCGCTGGTTTCTGGGAGCTTAAATATCCTTCCGGCCAGGTGTAGCTCGTCTCCCTTGATTGTCAGTGCTACGGGGTTGCCTAGCAACCGCCCGTCGCATGTGTGGCCGTGTTACAGTACCCCCCCTTCTAGGAACGACCCCTGGCACCCAAGAGCGCTCCTCTGGGCCATACCCCTCCCAGTCCACTAGGTACTGTATGGCGCCCTGGACTCGTCTGGCGTCCAGGATACGTTGAACTGTGACCGTTGGGGACCCATCAATGATACGGGGTGGGGGTGGGGGTGGTGGAGGTCTGGGAGCCAAGGTGCTGCAGAGCACTGGTTTCAGTCGTGACACATGGAATGTAGGATTGATCCTCATTGACCGGGGGAGAGCCAAGCGGTATGCCACCGGATTAATCCTTCTCATGATTTTAAATGGCCCGATGTATCGGGGGGCCAGCTTTCGTGACTCGAGTTTTAGTGGGAGGTCCTTGGTGGACAACCAGACTCGTTGTCCTGTACGTAAGGAGGGTTCTACCCGTCGCTTTCGATTCGCCGTGAGGGTCGCCCTGTGCCTAGCAGTTTGTAGGGCGGCTCGGGCCCTCCTCCAGGTCCAACGGCACCGCTGTACTAAACCTCATGCAGCAGGGACCCCTACCTCAGGTTCCTCCTCTGGGAACATAGCGGGGGAATACCCAAATTGGCACTCAAAGGGTGACATGCCCAGGGAGGAGTGCCACAGTGTATTGTGGGCATACTCGACCCACATTAAGTGGTCAGACCACGATGACGGGTTGGAAGAGGTTACGCACCTGAGGGTGCGCTCCAAGTCTTGGTTCACCCTCTCTGTTTGCCCATTCAACTCAGGGTGAAAGCCCGATGTCAAGCTGGCCGTGGCTCCAATGAGTTTACAGAACGCCCCCCCAAAACCGGCTAGCAAACTGCGGACCCCGGTCAGAGACCAGGTCGGTTGGGAGGCCATGCACTCGGGCCACCTGTTGGAGTAACTAACTGAGCTGTCTCCTTGGCTGATGGGAGTTTGGGCAAGGGAATACACTTGCAGGCTTTAGAGAAGCGATCTACCACTACCAAAATGGCCGTGTTCCCCTTGGATGAGGGCAGACCCGTAACAAAGTCCAAGGAGAGATGGGACCACAGGCGTGACGGTATGGGTAATGGGTGCAGTCGTCCGGCGGGCCGTGTACGTGGTTCTTTGTTCTGCGCGCAGGTCGGACAGGCCGCCACATAAGCCCGAACATCTCTCTCCATGCCGGGCCACCACAGACGCCGGCGAAGAAACTCAAGGGTTCTCGTGGCGCCTGGGTGTGCCGTAAACGGGGACATGTGACCCCATGCGAGAGCTTGGGAGCGGAGACTGGCAGGAACATATAACTTTCCAGAGGGTGCTCCTCCCGGATCTGGTTCCTGTCGCTGTGCTTGCCTGATTTGCTGTTCAATGGCCCAGCGCACGGGGCCAAGGATGCGGGGCGCTGGAATAATGCTCTCGTTTTCGGGCTCCTCTAATGGGGGGTCCCATTGACGCGAGAGGGCATCCGGCTTGAGGTTTTTTGAACCCGGACAGAACGAGAGCACATAGTCAAACCGGGAGAAGAAGAGGGACCATCTGGCTTGTCGGGGGTTTAAGCGTTTGGCTGACCGGATATATTCTAAGTTTTTGTGGTCGGTCCAAATCAATATTTGCTGTTTGGGCCCCTCCAGCCATTGTCTCCACTCTTCTAGAGCCAGGTTTATGGCTAGAAGTCCCCGGTCTCCAATGCCATAATTTCTCTCTGCCGGGGTCAGGCGGTGTGAGAAGTAGGCGCAGGGATGTAGTTTCTGGTCCTCCCCGGAACGCTGGGAGAGAACCGCGCCCACCCCCACATCGGACGGGTCTACCTCCACTATAAACTGGGTCTCTGGATCTGGCATCCGCAAGACTGGAGCTGTGGTGAGCTTTATTTTTATGGCCTGGAAAGCTCCTTGAGCCTCCTTCCATTTAAATCGTCCTGGGTTCCTCTTTGTGAGGACGCTAAGTGGGGCCGCCAAGGTGCTAAAATTGCAGATGAACCGCCGAAAGAAATTGGCAAACCCCAGGAAGCGCTGAAGCGATGTGGGACGGGGCCAACTGGCCACAGCCCTTATTTTGGCCGGATCCATTTGGAGGTGACCCTGGGATACTACGAAACCCAAGAAGGAAGTGGAGGTTGTGTGAAACTGTGACTTCTCCAGCTTAACGTATAGATGGTTCTGCTGGAGAAGTTGCAGCACCCGGCGCACGTGGGTGACGTGCTCTGGCATGGAGGCACTAAAAATTAAAATGTCGTCCAAGTAGACAAAGGCGTAGAGGTTAAGTGTCTCCCGGAGCACCTCATTAATGAACCTCTGAAAGCATTAGTCAGGCCAAAGGGCATTACCTTGTATTCGTAGTGCCCTGACGGTGTAATAAATGCGGTCTTCCACTTGTCTCCTGGCCTGATGCGGATCAAATTGTAAGCACTGCGTAAATCTAGCTTTGTGAACAATTTAGCCTTTTGCAAGCACTCAAAGGCAGAATTCATCAGAAGGAGGGGATAGCGGTCTTTCAGTGTCATCGCGTTCACCCCCCGATAATCTATGCAGGGGCGGAGGCCCCCGTCCTTCTTCTTTACAAAGAAGAACCCGGCCCCTGCGGGGGATGTAGACGGACGAATGAATCCAAGGGACAATGCCTCCTGGATGTACTCCTCCATAGCTAATTGCTCGGGAGGGGACAAGGAGTAGCGTTTTCCCCTTGGTGGATTCGAACCTGGAAGCAGGTTGATCGCGGAGTCGAAAGGTCGATGGGGAGGAAGCTTTTGGGCCCCTGACTTGGAAAATACTTCCGCCAGATCCCAGTAATCTTTGGGAACTGCCGAGAGGTCGACCTGGTGAGGTGATTGCGCGTCTAGGGTTCTGATCCCTTTTAAGCAGCTCTGTGCGCAGCGGGTGCCCCAAACCGAGACAGAGCAGGTTAACCAATCAATACGAGGGTTGTGTTCCTGTAACCAAGGAAACCCCAGTACCACCTGAAGCTCAGGCACTCGGGTAATGAGGAAGGTAATCCGCTCTGCATGTTGTCCAATACGCAATATTAGAGGGTCTGTCTCATGTATGATTGGCCCGGATTCAAACAACTGACCGTCCAGGGACGCCACTGAAATGGGCGCAGAGAGTGGGTGAAATGGCACAGCCAGTCTCCGCACCAGCTCTACGTCTATTAGGTTCCCCGCTGCTCCCGAGTCAACAAATGCTTTCAGATGGGTAGTGGCGGCTTCCTCCCAGGTGATGTCAATGGGGAGGAAAAGCCCTGAACGCTGAGGGTCTGACTTTTGGGTCACTATCGGCCCCCCTCCGGAGAGTGACCCCCCCCCTTTTGGCTTATTCAGCGGACAGCGCCCCTGATGGTGACCGGACCTGCCACAACGAAAGCATCCCGAACAAAATTGGCGGGCCACTGAGATCTCTGCTGCCCCTAGCTGCATGGGCTCGCCCTGATCTACCTCCCGTTCTAACTCTCACTGGGGAGAGATCAGCTCTACCCTGTAACTCCCTGTGCGCTCCGCCCTGCGCTCACGGAGGCGGT
Source organism: Clarias fuscus (assembly GCA_030347435.1). Classification (NCBI taxonomy): domain Eukaryota; kingdom Metazoa; phylum Chordata; class Actinopteri; order Siluriformes; family Clariidae; genus Clarias; species Clarias fuscus. Next base: position 9,196,477 of record CM059225.1, on the reverse strand, counting down.
TATCTCTTCTGGTTCGCGTACTGCCAGCTCATCTTTGAGCTTCTTTGAAAGGCCTTGAATGTATGCGTCCCTTTGTGCTCCAGCGTTCCAGCCTGAACTAGCAGCTAGTGTCCGGAATTCGATGGTATAATCGGCCACCGATCATCCTCCCTGCCGAATGCGGAGGAGGGGCGAGACTACACCACTAGTCAGATGTGGATGGTGGAAGGTGGCCTTGAGGGCCTGTATAAAATCATTGGCTGTAGTGTGTGCTGCTAGGAGGTTTTGCTATACTGCGGTGGTCCACTCCAATGCCCTTCCCGTCAATAATGATATCATAAATGCGACCTTAGCTCTCTCAGTGGGAAATTGGGATGGTTGCATCTCAAATATTAAAGAGCACTGGAGTAGGAAGGCATTGCATTTCTCAGACTCCCCAGCATAAGGCTGGGGAGTACGTAATCTCGTCTCGGCCACCAGGGGAAGTGCTTGTGCTACAGTGACGACCGCAGGAGCCGAACCCGGAAGTGCTTCCGGGTTCACCGGCGATCCGGAAGTGCCCGGTGTCTCGAGGCGCTCATGGATTTGTTCTAAGCGCTGCGAAATTCCTTTTATCTCCGAAAATAATTTGGTCAGAACTTGTTCACGTTTACCGATCATCCCCATTACTATCTCGCGTACCCGCTCCAAATCCGCGGGCTTCTTCTCTGGTGCGAACATTCTGTTATGAGGGGGGTGCTCAATATGGCGGCCCTCGGTATTCAATCGTGTATGGAAGCCCCAATGCAGGACTTGGAGGGGTATGGGCCGTGGATTGTTTATTTCGGTGGGAATAATCGGCTCGCGTGAACACCACGCAGCGCTATAAAGGGAAGGAGGGCGCGCTTATGTTGGCGCGTGCCACTGTGCTTCGTCACAACGAACAGGTATTTTGTTTGTTATTCTTGTCTTTTTCACTTTCCCTTTTGACTCTTTTCGCTTTTCACTTTCCCTTCTCACTTTTCTCTTTTCTCTTTTCACTCCCTATACCAGAGCCACGCTCTCGTACCTGGTGCTATCTAATGTTCGCACAGCGTGCGCTGGTTTCTGGGAGCTTAAATATCCTTCTGGCCAGGTGTAGCTCATCTCCCTTGATTGTCAGTGCTACGGGGTTGCCTAGCAACCGCCCGTCGCATGTGTGGCCGTGTTACATTAGGAGTCAGTGTACCCACCCTCCATCATTTTTGTTCATGCATATAAGTTTAGTACATCATTTGATGCTGTACTTTTATGTTCACTCACAATATCCGCAAAAATTGTAATTTCATGAAATAAAGAAAATAAACAGGGTGCGCTTTCTGCCATCTCAGTCTCTGCAAAAATATTTTTGAAACGTGACTAAATCTAAGTGAAACTGTGAATACTACACACACAGACCTCTACAATATAGCTATAGAAAGCATAACGGGTCTACTTTTAAATGATGCACGTCACAACGAAAACAAACATCCTCAATTTATGTAATCCATCTGAAACCAAACAGAGGCACAGAGTTATTGTGGCATTTCATTATCTGATAATGACCCGAGGCAGGACAGGAGGTCTTTGTCTTCTCTCGTGTGAATTATGGCATTACTCATGATCATAAACACCTCCTCAAATATGGCCTTTCTACACAAAAAATGGCTTAGAAAATACATTTCTGTGAATGAGTGAGCAGGTGATTATCACATCATTTTAAAGTAAAAACTCCAGGTTCACAAATAAAAGATCCAGGTCACAAAAGTCTTGTACACAAATGTTATGAATGTGTTTAGTGATTTATTTTAGTGATTTATTTTTGTGTTTTTAATAATCATGTATAACTTTTATTTTCTCTAAAATATCAACTTGTACATACATTCTGTTCACACATTACTGAAGCCCAGTTTGTGCTGAATAGAATGTAATCATACTTTAGCCATTTATATGTTTATACAGTAGGTAGGAGACCAGAATGTGCTTTACCGTCGCATTCACTGCCGAAACAGGACGACAACGGGAGATTTCCAAGCAGGTATTTCGTCTTCTATAAGGATATTTTTTTCACATCTGTGAGGCAAGTTTACACAGAGCTGCTGTCTTTTTTTGATGCGCTCAAGTTCACAGAAGCACGTTTGCTTTTATTTTACAAAATCATAACGTTTTGTCGTCACACATGTAATGCAGTGAGCGCGCACTACTATTCAGCTTTAACACTTAAGCATTTTAAACATAAGCATTTTTCTAGGTTAACATTAGAGCAAGTGGACATGTAAAGTTACATGTTTCAGATGATTATCCATATTTCAGGTGAGTCAAAATGTTAACATTAATTATTAATTATATAGTTATATTTATTTCTTTTTAAAATGGCATAAAAATCATGGATTGTGTTTAGAGTGATTAAAATTTACTTGAATGTATCTAATAAATTAAAAACTTCAATAAAACAGTAATAAACACATATATTATATGGTTGTATAGACATTGAAACAGCTATTTACACACAAGTGCACAAATGTAAAGCAAATACAATTATTAATTTATTGTGTAAATTAAACTTCATTCAGCTGTTTAAGTTGTAGCGCAGCCACATAAAGGGCTTTTTATAAGGGAAAAAATGAATCAGCTGCTAAAGGAATGGCAGCTCTGCCCCTTAAAGCGGTTCTTTTGGGTTTGTGTTTTTGCCCCATACCATGGGTTTTGATCCCGGAAGGTACTCTCACGAGACTGCTCGTCCAGGTAGCGAGAGGTCGGCAGTGACGGAGGCGGTCACCTGGTCGCCTTTAAACCGCTGCCGCGAAGAAGCGAGAGGGGGAGAGATGAGGAGTAACAGCGCTGTGGATTTTCGAAAGGGAGAGAGTGGAGAACATGGCAAAGTGGATTTTACCATTTTATTTTTTTGGACACTTCGCTAACCTCTTGCTCCCTTTTTGTGCTCCTGGATATACTCAATAAAACTGCTGAGACCGATACATCTCTCCCAACACACACGCTAAACGCAATAATCCGGACTTTGTACATTTACTCCATCCATACACACTTATATTTGTATATATTTTGTAAATATTGTTTTTTGGTGCACCTGATTTTTTTTCTGTTGATCACTTAATACACTTTGGGTTTTGGTTTACTTGTTGTTGTTTGTCTTTTTCTTGTTCCGCTAAGCCTACAGTACACCACACCGGAAGTTGGATTCTAGACCCCGTTATAGTGTAAATAGGTTTTCTAACAAAGTCAATTGTTACAAAGTCATATGGAAATAACGTGCTACCAGCTCACTATTATTTTCTGTTCAAATTTAAAGGTAGGTAAAGGAAGTTATGAGCAGATTAATCGATAAAACTGCAGACAAACTCCCTCAGAAATGCAAAGAACAAATATATAGTCTACTCACTGAATATAACGCGGCAGCGCTCTCCAAGGTGAACACCCGCAGACCCCCAGTTACTGTAATCTCTCTTCTATAATAATAAAAAAAAATCTAAACTGTATTATGTTCATTTGTGTTCGTGTAACCGGTCACTCCAGTTAAAACTCTCCGTTGTGTGAATTAGACACAGGTGGCGGTTCAATGGAAGCCTTTAATCTCTTCTCTCTGACACACAAAAGAACAGACAGCCTCTGAGTGTGATTTGCCCTTGTTTTCTCTATAAAATTAATGTGATGTACATCATGTGCTTGATTTCCACATGTTTAGGCCAAAATTATTAATAAAACTCAAAAAGTAAAAAAATGGCATAAATACATAAAATGAATAATAAGAATGAAGATTAAATTAGATTAGCAGGAATCAGAAATAACATATCTCTTCCATACAGTTTCATCAGAAAAAGGGAAGAGGAGGAGACAAAACAGGAAGTTGTGCTGGCTTTAGGTGACATTACAGGATTTTAAGAGGAAAGGACTCATCTCAACCAGGCATTTATATCAGGTATATGAAATGAACAATTTTGTGTAAATTCAAACAATTAAACTCCATTTTATTACCTGTTACAGTACATTCGTGTACGCGGGGCGCCGGACAAACGAGTGTCTATGTAGGCACATAAATTTTTGAAAAGCATGTGATTTGAGGCTGAGCTCTAATTGGATTTTTTCAAATCATCCTTGGGGCTCAGCACTGTGTGCATCCCGAAACCTCCCACTTTTGTTCTTAGCGAATCAAAAGTTATTGTTTTTAAATATTTGGGCTCATGTGATTGGATCATTCTCAACGAGTCTTATTAACGGCCAGCAGGTTGTTAGTTAATGTATTGAATAGTGATTGACGTGGAAGACAGCTATATATGAGAGGAAATACTGTAATTTATTTGCTAAAATACTTCTTCACAAGGCAATCGGGCGAAGAAGGAAAAAAAAGTTAAAGAGCTTGGACCAGATCGACCTGATCTCCCAATTAAGCAGCAGTCAAGTGATCATGGCCGAGCTTACACTCGGTGCTTTTTACTTCGGATCTGGCTGACTGGATGCGATGTGAGTCATGCCTTCATTTTATACTAGTAGTAATGATGCGCAATTATCTGATAAATGGCTATTTACAGGCGATTATTAAAAGTTTAATTTTGTTTGTGACCCCCCAACAAAAATGTTTGCACCAGCCATCACTGGATCTAAATATTCCTTTTTTATTCATGGACAGGTGTATTATACTTGATCTGCATTATTGCATTATGTTTCAAGACAGCCTTAGTTACATGTACCTTAGTTAAATTTACACCTTACAGCATGGACACACTGAAATAGCTAAAAACTACAGTCTAGTGCCACAAAAGTAAACAAATTGTATGATCAATTAAAAATAAAAGCTTGAAGATGACCATTTTGTCATATTTTTTCACTGGATTAAAATTAAAACATTAATATTTTTATTTCTGATATATACATATATGTTAAAATAATGGTCATTAAGGAATTTTGTTTCTTCATTTAAGATATTTCTTTATTTTACATACAATAAAGGCATTTAAAAATGACCAAGTTCAGTAAGATTCATTCTTCACACTGAGACCTGATGCAGTTCCAGTCGTTGACTTAAAACTTGCATGTGAATGGAGCGCTAAGCGCGGGGGCGGGGCTCCAGAGGAGATGAGAATCTGATATATGTCATGTAAAATGTGTTTATCTTTAACATTAATTTAATAACAAACATTTATTTGGCAATAAACTTTTTGGAAAGAAGACAAGTTGATGGAAATTAACGGCTGATCCTGTATGTTTATTTATTCAATTTCAAATCAGAATGTGTGCGCTTCGACTAAAGCTGCGTGCAATGCACTATGTGCTACTGGAATGCAGAACTGTACATTTTAAAAATGTTGTCATTATTTATTAAAGAAAATGATGATGATCATAACAGTGTACTGCATTTGATTCTAATCATAAGAATGCAAAAACACCAGCGCTGACACAAAACCCTTTTGTGGATTTTCTAATTACATGTAATAAATTATAAGGTCTGACTGTGTTAATGTCTTTTTTGTTAAATTCAATGTAGATAAGAAATTACTATATTTTATTTAAATAAAAAATTTGTACTGTAATTTTAGTACTGTGATTATGCGTTCATTTAATTATAATGTTTGGCTTGAATTTATATGATACAGTATCATGTGCAGCTGTCAATGAGCTGCTGTCATGGTTTCATTCAAGAGAGCGGACGCAGATGCAGGGAAATACTTTTGAATCGTTCTTTATTCTCTTCACTCACAAATAAGGTTGCAAAACAAAACCAAAGAAATTAACAAATTCAGGAACAGTGGCTGGAGCCGTGGGCGGACGCGTCGTCTCACAAAGTCCTAGGAACACAAATGGACCAATTCGGTGAAAAACAGGAATATTCATAGGAGTGAGTGAGTCGTGAACTTGACGTTGACCTTGACCTCAACGGCACTTGAAGACTCTTTATGACGCGCGCCCTGCTTAACAGCCATGGCTCAGTCCTGGGAGGAGAGATAATGAGATTTGATACAGCATGCACGCCGACACACACAACATTCAGGTGAGACAGACGGTGAACAGACAAAAGGCTACGGGGCTGGCAGTTATAAATAGAATGGCACACGAGGGAGACAAAGGTGAACTTAATTTAGTGAAACTAGGGAAACATACACACATAGACACACCAGGGGGAGACAAAGAGGCGGCTCAGTAATCAGGTGAGCCAGATCTTATCCCCCGGGACTGAGGTGGCACAGGCGTGACAGCTGCAGCTCATTAATGCTTGAGAGATTGTACTAAGACCTGAGGCCTCAGGCTATAGCACAACTTAGCGGCGTAAATCTGGCAAACGCAAAACCCTAATGCCGCTGCCGGGTGCCACAATGGTAGTGGTCCAATTCTGGTTGAGTAACATCTGTAGGTGGATGTGGTGGAAGTTTTTTTTTTCTTTAAATTAAATAATGAATTTTTTTTTTCTAGACTATCCATTCAGATGGTAAAATCATCTCTGTGTGTATACACGTATGTTTGCCAGAATTATTATTGGCAGAGGCAGCTCATTAGTTAAGTTATTGGACTACTTGTCAGAATTTTCAGGTTCAAACCCCAGCATCGCCAAGTTGACACTATTGGGCCCTTTACTCTCAACTGCTATTCATTTATTTTATGCCTTGCTGTTTCAACTTGCATCACCAAGCACGAATGACTCCAATGTATTCAAGCTCAAGGTAAACTGGGAACAATTGGAATGAAGAAACTTCCAAGACAATAATAACCTCTAGCTATTACATGTTATATACAATAGTTAGTTTCAACTGAACAATTTCAGTGGATGAGAGGCATTCTATTAGAGCTGATAATAGAGAATAAAAGCTCTGGGACCTTTAATAACTTAAGTCCACTTCACAGGGGTTCTAATAACCCTTAACTCCTGAAGAAGGGTATTACTTACTGTGTAACAAGGAATTCTCCATCCTACATAGCACTCTAGCTTTCCATGTTACACTATTTGAAATTCAACCCATGGAGTGTTACTGTAGCTAGCTGAGGCTAAAAGCTAAAGTGGAATAAGTGGAGACATTAAAGAGAAACTTACGAGATTTTCAGGGCTGTCCACCACCTCTGTGGTTTATTCCCCTCACATTTGGCCTTTGTACTGTACTGGTAAGAATTTAAGACTACTTTTAACTACATTAATTGTAGGTCACCAGCTCTGGCCGGTGTAGTTAGTTAGTTCCACCTGTCACGAAAGGATATGTGTTGGCAGATAAACAAATAAACAAATCATAATCTGTTGATAATAAATGGTGTTTGTTGGAACTTTGTATAATAGCAATATGACACTTGAGGTCAAACTGTTGTACTGGATATCAGCACATATCAATCACAGCAGCATAACCTCGAGTGTGATATTGCCTAAGTATACATCAATCAGCAATAATATTAAAACCCTAAACATTACAACAACAGTGTTGTGTAGTTGTTCTCTAGCCCCTCAGGACATCACTCCACAAGACCTCTAGGGGTGTGCTGTGGTGTCTGGCTCTGAGATGGTGGCAGCAGATCCTTTGGGTGCTCTGGATTGCTGGGTTGGGCCTTCATTGTTTGGACTTGTTTGTCCAGCGCATCCCATAGATCGATGATCAGATTGGTATCTGGGGAATTTGTAGACCAGATCAACAACCTTGAAACCCGCTAACACAGCTGGCTGTAATGCAATGGTTAATCTGGTGTCTTTCAATCATAGCTGGCATTTACATTTTGTAGCAATTTGTGCTACACGGCTTTTCTGTCCTATGGGACCAGGTGGGCTAGCCTTTGGTCCCCACAGGCAGAGTTTACTGATATCCTGTAACTGATAATCGATTGATACTCAGTTCACTTGTTAGTGGTGTTAGTGTTGTGGCTGATCAGTGTAAATGGTAGACAAAATAGAAATATAAAAGTGTCATGTGTAATGAACTATCATAAAAAAATAAAATACATGTCAGTCTTGAGGAAGTATTTATAATAAATAAAATGTTTTAAAGACCTTGTAAAGCCTGTTGGAGTGGGCTCTGGGTCACGGACACACAGACACATGAGGGTGCGGTGAAATAAGGGTGGATTTATTATACAGTTTTGTGAAACTCACACTAGTTTTTCTCTCTCGTTTGAGTTACTCGCTATCAGAAACATAAGAAGACAGTAGGGAGCAGAAAACCCAGCCTGTAGATGGTGTTTCTGGTGGGTCGTGAGAGCGAGCCGCCGGAGTTGGCATGGAGGCGTGGCGCAGCAAGCTTGCAGGTGCCCTAGAGCGTAGGCTCCTTCTCGGCGGTGTCCTCGGACAATAGCCCCCTCTGGTGTCGGAATCTGCAAAAGAACAAGAGAAACCATATAAGTCACGGGAACTTATATGCGAACTAAAGCCCTCCATTCACCGGCATCGGCCACAGGAAAGAATCTACCCTCCACCTGCATATAACTGATGGCCTTTAACAAGAACATACACACTATGTGTGAATGTTGCAGCTCAAATGTCTTCACGCTTTGACCACAAGAAGCCGCTGATGCTACTCGTCTCTATTTTTACCTTCCTCTGTCATCCTTTACTGGCAGCAGCACATTTACTCCCGAGTACAGAGGCTCAGTCTGTCAGTCACTTCCACACAGAGACGCAGTCATTTCATGTTTTATTGAGTCTTTTATAGATTAAAGATGTTTCAGTGTACGTCTAAGCAGGATGAGATGTTAGAAGTTATCTATGAGTGTGTAGACAACGTTAAAGGTCATGACGCTGACACAGAGGAGGAAGATGCTGACACACTGAGACGCCTAGAAGCACAACACACAGGTATGTTTTTTTGTTTTTTTATAGATTAGAGATGTTTCAGTGTGTCTTTGAGTGAGTGTACATGATGGGGGCTATGCCATGTATTGTTGTCTCGCTTATTCCTGTTGTAACAATCAGATTAATTCTATAACCAGAGTTACACTAAAAAGAGATCTTTATCTTAGTGGCGATGATGCTTTAAAACCCAGTGAGCAAGAAGAACAGCACATCAACCAATTTACAAAAAACCAAAAGTGTATTATTCAAACAAACTGAATTGGTACAATGCATCGACCATTATAAAACAACAATGAATTTTTTATATGTACATAACTGCTTTACATTAAAAAAGAGCTATGAGTCTATAAGTAAAAACTGCAGCTCCAATGTGTTCACACTTTTACCGCAAAAAGCCACAGGTGCTCCTCCTCTAATGTGTAACTTCCTTTACTGACAGAAGCACATTTAATTCAGTGTACAATAGGAAGTAAGTACATCAGTTCACATGTCCTCACACAGAGACACAGTAGTTTAGTGTTTTAGTGAGTCTTCTACAGATTAGAGATGTTTCAGCATTCTTCTGAGCGAATGGAAATGGTCGTGGATATTTATGAGAGTGTAGATGCTGTTAGAGGTCATGACCCTGATCCTGAAGTCAGTGACACAAAGACAGACCCAGATGCGGATCCACGTATTGGTAAGGTTTGCAAGGCTAAAAGTGTTTCCAGAGATGCGGCAAATCAGGCTTATGTAAATTACAGACAATTTTCAGCATGTTTCTGAGTGAGTGGAGGTGATGGTGAGGGGATAGAGTGCAGAGACGGAGAAGGACAAAGCTGTCTGTCATTATTATATATATGTGTGTTTGTGTTGTCTGTGTCATATTACAAAGGAGTCCACCTTATGCAAGGGTTCACCCCTAGAGGGCACTGTGTGTCTGATACGTTTGTTTTTTGTGTTTGTAGACTCCCAGAAGGCACCTCGGTCAGGTGATGAGGGAGCTCATCTGAACTGAGGTTGCTCAATTAGATCCACTATAAAAAGCTGTTTGTTCTGGGAAACTGGGTTGAGCATTAAAAAAGACATGTGGGCATTCCTTTTTTTTTATTTATGTTTTGTAAAATATGTTTAAAAAAGGCTCTAGTGTTATAATTTGTATGTTTCTTGTGTATTTGAGTTGTGGAGCTGTTCTATTCGCGTATGTGTGTGTCTCTAGGTCTATGTAAGTACTGTTCTGTGTGTCTCCAGTGTTTGTTTGCCTCTTGTTTAGTTCCTTGTATGTTTAGTTATTTGTAATAGTATGTTTAGCCACTTGAGTGTTTAGCCGCTAATAGGTTTAGCTGCTAGTGCTTAGCTGCTAGTAGGTTTACCCACTAGTAGGCTTAGCCTCCAGTAGGTTGGGGCGCTAGCCGGTTTGGCCGCTCGTGGCTTTAATCTAGTATGGATTAGCCTCGTTTGTGATTAGCTTTGTGTGTTCGTTTCTCTTGCAGGATCAGATACGAACTCTGTTAGATACTTATTCCTTTAGTTACTAACCCGGTTAGTTCATCACCCCCATCTACAATAAACAGTTTAAATTCAAATTCAAATTTTATTTGTCACATACACAATCATACACAGTAAGATATGCAGTGAAATGCTTGGACGACTACCCATGACCTTAAAACAAAGACTAATAATAGGAAATAAATAAATGTGAAAAAAAAAAACTTTAACTAAGAAAGAATATATATATATAGGAAATAAATATTAGGAACAAACCATAAAGTAAATAAAAAAAATAGATATATAAAGTTAATTTAACTAAGAAAGAATAAATTTAACTAAGAAAGAATAAAAGAATAGAATAAAATATCTGTATAGTACACAAATATACACTATAAGAAAGATATAAGAAAAATATAGGAAAAATAGTAAAAATAAGAAAAACCTAGCTGTACAATAGAAATGTAGAATTATGGAAATTTATGTGAGAATGGAGTGAACATAAATAGAATAGAACGGAATGTTCAGGAGTGTGCAAATATGCTGTAAAGTGTCATATTAAAGTGACTTGTGTGCTTATTTAAAGTGACTTATGTGCAACATGTCTATGAGTGTGAAGTGACCACTAGTGTCAGTGGATGTCCAGAATGTCCAGAGTGAGTGCAGAAACGTTTGGATGTGCAAAGTGGATCAGTACTGTGTGGTGTACTGATTAAGAGACTGTATCGCCTGCGGGAAGAAGCTCCTCCTCAGTCTCTCTGTGTTGGCCTTCATAGAGTGGGATCACTTTCCTGACCTCAACAGAGAGAACAGTCCATTGCAGGGATGGCTTAGGTCCTTCATGATCTTCCTGGCCTTGGTCCAGCACCGCTTGCTGTAGGGAGTGCAGGTCAGGGAGCTCGGTGTGGATGATGCACTCAGCTGATCGCACCACCCTCTGTAGAGCTCATCTGTCCTGCATTGTGCTGTTCCCTAACCAGGTTGTGATGTTTCCCGTCAGGATGCTCTCTATGGGGCAAGAGTAGAAGTTCCTAAGCACCTTAGAGGGCAGTCTGAAGTCTCTCAGGCATCTGAGATGGTAGAGACGCTGCCGGGCCTTTTTCACCATGGTGTTGATGTGACAGGATCATGACAGGGCCTGTGTGATGTGAACACAGAGGTAACGAAGCTGTCCATTCTCTCCACTGGGCTGTTGTTGATGACGGGGGTCTGGCAGCTCCTCTCTTGCTTTGTACTGAAGTCCACTATCAACTCCTTTGTCTTGCTGACGTTTAGAAGGAGATTGTTCCTCTGGCACCAGTTTTCCAGATTTCCAATCTCCTTCAGGTAGGCCGTCTCATCGTTGCCAGTGATCAGATGGTGTCGTCAGCAAACTTAATGATATTGGTGGAGTTGGTAGAGGCTAAGCAGTCGTGTGTGTACAGTGAGTACAGTAGTGGGCTCAGAACACAACCCTGTGGTGCTCCAGTGCTGAGAGTGATGGAGGCTGAGACATGTCCGCCCATCCTTACGGCCTGTGGTCTGCCAGTTAAGAAGTTGGAGATCCACTGACACAGAGATGAGCTGAGTCCCAGGTGCTCCAGCTTGGTGGTGAATGTGGAGGGAATTATGGTATTAAATGCTGAACTATAGTCGATAAAAAATTATTTTAACATAATTTCCCCTTCTATTGTTCAGGTATGTGAGATGTATGAAGAAGATGGGTGATAGTGTCATCTGTAGAGCGGTTTGAATGGTAAGCGAATTGAAGTGGATCGAGTGTGTCAGGTAGTAAGGTGATGATGAAGTCTCTGACCAGCCGTTCAAAGCACTTCATCACCACTGATGTGAGGGCTACTGGTCGATAGTCGTTGAAGGAAGCAGGATGGGGTTTCTTTGGAACAGGAACAATGATGGACTCTTTGAAGCATGTAGGGATCACCAACTGAGATAAGGAAAGGTTGAATATCTCTGTGAACACAGGTGCTAGCTGGTCTGCGCAAGCTCTGAGAACTCTACCTGAGATGCTGTCTGGTACTGCTGCTTTCCTGGTGTTCACTCGCTTGAAGGCTCTCCTCATGTCATGCTCGGAAATGATGAACGCGTTTCCGGTACTGGCAGTGATTTCCTGTCTGCAGCCGTTAGCGCCGCTAGCATTAGCATCACTAGTGTCTTTAGCTGCAGCCTCAAAGGGAGCATAGAATGTGTTCAGCTTGTCTGCCAGAGTCATGTCCGAGTTCGCCATACCGGATGTTGGTGCTTTATAGTCCATTATTATTCTTAGTCCCTGCCACAGACTCCTAGAGTCACTCTGTTGGAATTGTGACTCTAGTTTCCGCCAATAGCGGTGCTTCGCCTCTTTCACCACCTTCCGGACGTTATATAACGCAGCCTTGTACAGAGTCCATGTCCCCCGACGCAAGTCCCGCGTTATAGGCAGCAGTGCGAGATCTCAGAGCATCGCGGATGGTTTTATCCACCCACGGCTTCTGATTGGGAAATGTTTTTAGGGTCGTTTTCTGTACGGTATCATCCACTAGTTTCCTGACGAATCCCACAACCGCGTTCGTAAACGTGCTGACGTTATCCGAGCTTTTTCGGGAACATGTCCCAGTCTGCGTCATCGAGTGCGTCCTGTAGCACGGCCACCGATTGGTCCGTCCAGCGCACGACCTCCCTCTGAACCGGAACTTCCTGTTTGAGCCTTTGTTTGCATTTTGGCATGAGGAAGATGGCGGCATGGTCAGATTTACCAAACGGTGGATGAGATTGTGCCTTGTAGCCATCCTTGACTGTTGTGTAACTATGGTCCAGTGTCCTTTCGCCCCTGGTCGGGCAGGTGATATGTTGATAGAAGTTCGGTGATGCACGTATGAGGTTGGCACTGTTAAAGTCCCCCGCCACAATAAGTGCAGCATCCCGGAGTTGAGTCTGGTGCTGTGTGAGTGGCTCATGCAGCTCTCATAAGGCAGTGTTCATGTCCGCTTGTGGTGGAATATAAACGGTGCTGATTATGACCCATGTAAACTCCAGAGGAAGATAAAAAAGACATCAATAGTTCCAGGTTGGGTGTGCAGGAGCGTGTAAGAGGAACAACGCTCATGCTGTTGCACCAGCTGCTGTTCACCATTAAACACATGCCCCCTCCCCTTGACTTCCCGTGTCCTGTCCATGTGGTGAACCGAGAAGAACTCGGCTGGCTGAATGGTGTGGGTTCAGCCATGTCTCGATGAAGCAGAAGAGATTGCAGTCCCGAATTTCTCTCTAGAACTTTATCCTGGCCCTGAGGTCGTCGAGCTTATTTTCCAGGGACTGGACATTGGCGAGCAGGATGCTAGGCAGAGGTGTGAGGAGTGCACGGGCTCTCAGCCTGTTCCTGATGCCAGCTCGTTTCCCTCGGGGCCGTCGCTTCGCGTCGCGTCCTTTGTTCTCCCTCAGGATCTAACTCAGCCAACGTGGATTCGGAGTTAAAAACTACTAATTAGATACTAATCCTATTAACTACTAATCTGCTCAATCAATAGTCTCTAGTCTCTCTTGTCTCTAGTCTCTCCCTGTCTCTGGTCTCTCCCTGTTTCTAGTCTCATCTTGTCTCTGGTTTGTCTCGTCTCTGTTTAGTTTCAGCTCCACGTCTCTTTGCACTAAAGAGCCTGTGTTGCGCTCTGTGCTTTTGTTTATAGTAAGAGTTTGATTTCTTTGTTTAAGTTTGTTTTGTCTCTATATTATTCATGTTTTGTTAATAAAAAAAAGACTCTCTTGTTTTAAAGAAACCCTCTGCGCTTATGCCTGCCTTTTGTAAGCCCACGGCAACATCAGCCAGCAATACCACCCATTCATGACGCCGTCCTGCTGGCTTATGACCTCTAAATGTTTCTCAATATGCATCTTGCCACTGAGAATCTAGTAAATCATGACCTCGATTGAGATAAACCCTTCAGTTCTCCCTTACTCTTGGGAATCCCTGTCCATCTCAGATGCACTGTGGTTTATCTGTTTCAGAGGAGGCTTTGTAGAACCTGGGGTTAACATGGAGTCATACATGTGGAAGTAAAATTCCATCTAGCATTGTGGCCTGGGAAGAACCATTTTGTTGCCAATCTATAGTCAGTTGGTTACTGGTAAGTATTCATTGTTGGCCTGGAAGTGGTCCCTTGAATCTCACGTCCCTGCTCACCTTGTCTCAGGCCATCTGTGGTGCTCTCTGAAACCTTTGGCCTCTGGGTCAAGCACCCCAGGAAGCTAATGATCAGGAGCTGACTAAGGGTGTTTTCTCAATGGGAACGATTGTTCCGTTCCATTCCAGAGCACGATTTCTCCCCCTCCCTAATCCCCCCGCAGGTCTACACATTGTAACATCGGTTCTTATCCCTGACATACATGCATGTATATACAACCGGAAACAGTAGGTGGTGGTAGAGCTGTAGTTTGTTTCTCTGCTGTAAATTCTAGCGCAATAGGACTCAAATAGGACTTTCATCCTGAACTATTACTTCACTACAAAACTCTTAAAGAGATACTGAAAGTGTTTTAAAAAAAAATACAATTATCTGATGACCACCAACAAGTTTCTGGTATGCACAACAAGGTTTCTGGTGCATACCAGATACTTTTATCATTATTATAGTACACAGAGAGGTTGTACTTCACTTCTTGTGCATTGGACTTTTTATGCATAACAGAAACTTGGTTTAGCATCAACCTGCATCATTTTTCTCTGGTATTATACACCATGATGTGCAACCCACCTTACTTTAATCAGGACCTTCTTAATGACTTTTCAGATTTTTTTTGTTTGAATTATCCCTAGACTGACTCCCTGTTCAGTTTAGATCTAGTTCATGGTGTTGTTAGTAGCTTACAGAGTAGCCTACATTGAATAATCTACCACCACCTTACATTTGTGACCTAATGCTACACAATCTAGCACATCTCTCAAGTCTGGTGATTCCCTTTTACTCACATATCCCAAATACAGGTTGAAGATTTGGGGCAATCGTGTCTCTGTAGCAGCCCATCTGGAATGCGTTGTCTGTGTATACCAGACAGGCCCCTTCACTTTCTATCCTTGCATTTTTTTGTAATACTCTTTTACACTGAATGCAGTGTGACTACCATGTGACTATTGTCTTTTATCTTTTTATTTATTATTTATTTGTTTATGTATGTCCTATCTTAGGTCTGTCTGTGTGAAGTTTGCATGTTCTCTCATACTTGGATGGTTTCCTGCAAGTATGATTACAAAATTATAAAATTGCCTTGTGTATGTGTGCTTGTGCCCTGTGATTGGCTAGCACCATGTAAACACAAAAGAAAAATAATTAATGCATAAAAATCCCTAAATGCATTATTATATATAATATAAGATATATATAATGAAAATAAAATTATAATCGGTGATCGGCTCATTACAACCCTATGGGTTTTGAACTTTGCTCAAAATCTTAAAGTTTAATGCTTTAAGGTTATAATAGCAGTTTTCAAATGTTTTTTTTTATACGTATTGTTATAGACAATGTTGTGTTTCAGAGAATTATTTTGCAAAATTAGTAAAAGTCTTAAAATGGTGTTTAGTGTATTCAGCTGTCAAACTGCTCATAGAGTTATTCCACTGATGTGCTTATATGACTAATACAGATGGTACTCAACAAGAATAATCTCTCCCTCACTTACTCACTTGCTTGCTCTTCCATGAATGATGGAGCCAAAAGGGCCACTAACAGCCTTTACATTCTGTATGCACCCCTTTGCAATTCAGATTCAATAAATAAATAAAAGTAAAAAACAAAATTATTTAACTAAGCTTAACACATACTATTCCATGAACCGTTTAACACATCATATTACATTTTTTTGTGAATACATGGAAACACTTAAACTACAATCATAGCATAAGTTATTGTTTCTCGCTTGTAGTGTGCACATTAATTAAATCAAATATCAAATAAGTCAGATTCAAGTCATAATCAGTAATAATTCCTTTTGTATAAGTACAGAGCGGTATTATTATACCATCAGTGTCTCTGAGATGACCAGCAGCCGATGTGCTCATTGGAGAGTGGTGCTTCGAGGGGCCTTGTATCTGCACCACCCTGAGCCCTCTGCTGCTGTCTTGTTCCTGATGACTTCCCAGCTGTCTTGCTGTCCGTTTTGGTGCATTATCATTCTGATACACGGCGTCACATTCAGGATACAATGTTTGACCAATGGTGCACATGGTCCTCCAGAATGGTTCAATAGTCCACAGCTTATTTAAGCTCCCAGGTGTTCACAGTTAGATTTTCACAAACTTTCTGTTGTTATTCTGTTTTTTGTTTGTTTGTTTGTTTGTTTGTTTAATAAAGCCTCTGTCTGTCTGATGGTTACATGACATAGCATCAATAAAACTGAATAAAATAATAAAATGTAATATTCCTAAACAGGTGTAATTGAGGATATCATTAAAAAAATAAGACTCTTTTATTCACATGCATTGGATTAATTCTTACGAAAAGGCCATGAAATCACTCTAGATTTAGTGCTTCCTGCTTCTTCTCTTCTTCCTCTTATTATTATTATTAGCATTATTAACATTACACTCTAGATTAGTAAATATTTAAATTTCTCATATTATTGAGTTAAAATCATTTCCACCTCTGATTATTTGTTTCGAGCTTCTAGCTGTTTGTGCACTTGAATTTTTATGGAGTCTTATGGCCATCACTTAAGGCAAATTAGCTTCATTAAGAACACACTTTGCATGTTAAAGGTGATGAAACTATTAAGAAGAAAGTGTTTTCATATAAATCTGGAGAAAATCTTTACCCTGTCATGCAGTCATCATGAATATGATGGAGCAGGTGACGTGATTAAGATCTGAAAATAGTTTTCTTTAAAACCATTCCAAAGCCCCCGCCAGCTGTATTTATTTATTTATTTATTTAGATGATGGTTAGATAAAGTTACAGCGATGTTCTCCAGCTCACGGCTGAATGGCGTTGATATTAGCCTGTTGAGACTAAACTGTAAATGCTAGGTCCAATTTTGTAGAGGCTAAAATATTTGTCTTTGTGTTCACTTACCTCAAGGTGGAGACACTGCATGGAGCAGGTTTTACAAAGTGACTGCAGTGTGTGTGGTGCTGCTGGGTGTTCTCCTGCTGACTGCCATCACAGTGCTGTGGATCAAATTCAGTATGTTAAATAAAGAAAACAAGCAGCTACAGACCAGATACAAAAACCTGACTATAGAGAGAGACAAGTTACAGACCAGTTACAACAACCTGACTATAGAGAGAGACCAGTTAAAGAGGGAGAGAGATGTATACCTGAAGGCATTTTGTGATTTGGGTAAGTAGATTTAGCATGAAGGTTTTATTAAAAAAAAAATAATAATAATAATAATCTTATATCATATAGCCTATATGGTGAAAAATAAATCATGTCTCTACACAAGCAACACAGAAACTGTCTTTTGATCTTTGTAAATTCTCTTTGTTTAACTTCACACAAAGGGAAGTGTGTCAGCTTCAGCTCCAGTCTTTATTTCATGTCTAATGAGCAGAAGAACTGGACTGAGAGCAGACAGGACTGCAGAGAGAGAGGAGCAGACCTGGTGATCATAAACAGCAGAGAGGAACAGGTGAGAGAGATTTTAACCATTAATGAAATGTTTACCTTATACTATCATTAAATAAACAACATTTAAAGTAGTTTTAAAAAGTAGTTAAAAATGTTAAAGCCAATATAAACAGCAAGTTGTTTCGCATCTGTTTTAACATGACCCTTTCTGTTCTAGTCTGTCAAGTCTCAGCTAATGAAACTATTGGTCGTGTTGTTCATGTTCTGGATCCTGTTTCAGTTTGTGTTTAGTTTTCTTTATTAAATGTCTTTACATCTGTGCCTATGGCTTGTCTGCATCCTCCCAAACCTGAGAGCCTCTGTAAATAATAATATTATAGAAATCCTGGGAATACAGTAACATAAATCCTCACCCTGTCGCCATACTGTACCTTACAGAATTCCTGCAGTCTGTGCGTCATTTTAGCATCAACAAATTAAATCTAGAATCTGACCTTTAAAAGTGTTTTCATCATCAGTTCTGGGTTCAGTGTGACACTGCCTTTCATTTGCTTTGTACATGTGAGAGACGGGTAGCTAGTTTGGCCTGAACTGTAAAAATTGAGTGTGAAAACCTGTTCTATTTGTGCATGTGAGTATCTCAGGCCAAGGATATAAACGTTCTCGGTCAGGATTTGTCTAAATCTCACTATCAATTCTCTCAGAGTGCTAACATTAGCCCTAATCTATCACAACTTAGAAAGAGATGGTCTAGTGTTTCTTCCCTCTCACAAAATGAGCATGTTGTAGCTTTGGTGAAGTCAGTAAGCGCTATGTGTCCACTGCTACATAATGATAAAAGTTCTCAAGTTGTTCTGTTATCAAATACACAGGACTTCATCACTAAACAGCTGCAAGGAGGTCATGCTTGGATTGGTCTGAGTGACAGAGACACAGAGGGAGAGTGGAAATGGGTGGACGGTACACCACTGTCCTCTGGGTAAGAGACCACATGTGTGTGTCAACAATATATATATCGCATTTGAGACTGTAGAGTAAATAAATAAATCTAGATGAATCCTTTTTCTTTGATATGATATTGATCAGAGATCATTCTGTTGTGATTTGTTTGGAATCTCAGTACTGAAGACTAAATCAGATTGTCTTAGTTTCAGTAAATGGGCTGACCAACAACCAGATAATTACAATAAAGCTGAGGACTGTGGAGAGACTGGGAATCCTGAGACACAGCGCTGGAATGACGGCCCATGCTCTAAGAAACAAGGCTGGATCTGTGAGAATAGAAAATAAACAAATGTTTCCAAATAAATCAGTCTGAGTGTATTAATCAGTGGGACGAGTGCTATCTGTCTCCGTGAAATTATTATTGTTTATTATTATAGCTGCTGAGCACAACGACATTACTTTACACCTATATGTGTATCTGTACTGCTTAACTAACTAGTAAGCTGTGATAATATAAACCTCACCCTCTCTCTCATCAGGCTTAGTGTCCAGTACTTCATGAGATTACAGGTGTTCTCCATTCAGTGGAACAGATTGTCAGTGACTCTTAGTAATCTCACTGTAATATAAAGTCGCATGACCCTAGCAAGGTTATTTATTTAAGGTGTTCACCACAATTCGCCATCCAAGAGAAGTTATGATCATGTGCCCTCTAAATTGTCCTGCTCACATTTTGTCATTAAATGAATTTTCTATACTTATTTGATATTTATTTGCTTTACATTTGAGCACTCGTGTGTAAATAGCTTTTCCAATGTATATACTACCGTATTATATATTTGTGTTAAATACTGTTTTATTACAGTTCGTAATTTATCAGATAAATTCAAGTACATTTTAATCACTCTAAACACAACCCATGATTTTTATGCAATTTTTAAAATAAATTAATAAAACTAGTTATTGGATAAGACATTCTTAATTTAAATTAAACTTAGTTTATCAGAGGATAATTGATATGTTAATATTTTGACTCACCTCAAATATAGATAAACATCTGAAACATGAAACTTTACATGTTCACTTTCTCTAACTTTAATCTAGAAAAATGCTTAGGTTTAAGTGTTTATGCTGAATAGTAGTGCACGCTCACTGCATTTCACGTGTGATGACAAAACGTTATAATGAACTTGAATGTGTGAAAAAATAAACCGAAACTCTATACTTGCCTGACAGACGTGAAAAATATATACTTATAGAACGCAAAATGTCTGCTTTTATATAAACTAATGGAAAGCTCATTTCAGATGATGTAATTCGCATGAAACGTGAATATACTGTAGGTGCATCCTCTGCAGCGGAGATTTCAGTCTTTTTGCAAAATGTCCCATTGCGAATAAAATAAAATGGTAATAAAATGGTGTGTCAATTAAATAGTTTGTATTCACTGTATTTATCTGATTTTATATAGCCTAGAAATTTTGTAGCCCCACCCCTTTCTTTCACTCTGTGGTGCTTGCAATGGTGCTGAATGTGGACTGTGTTTACCTTTACTGTGTGATTGAGGAGCAGCATAATGTGTGTACACTGGCTCTGTACCCATAGTAAAGAGTTTTATTCTTACTGGAGTCACAGAGGATCTGCTTCTTATCCAGTGTATGTTGTGCGAAACAGAAACACACTATCCTTCAGAGAAGCTGCAAACAGAGAATCACCCAGTTACCCTGGAGCTCAGACCATATCAGAACTCTAATAGGTCTGTTGTCTCTGTTTGTACAGTGGTACATAGCTGCTGTAGACCCTAAAGATGCCAAGATTTACTGAGAATTTTACAAGGACACCATGAGACATAGCAGGTGTGTAAACTAAATATAAAATATTTTCATTGACACAGCTTTTCATTTCATCCAACTTTATTGGCACAACTTAAACCAGGCAAGTGGTTAAATGTTGTAGATGACTGGTGTACATTGACTGTTGTATTTTAGTATACATAGTTTAGTAACATATTGTATTTATAATGAGTTTTGATCATGAATGTGACCAAAATTGCCATTTCTACCTCTAGGGTCTTATGTTAACTACAGCATTCACCTGCCAGAGATTGTAATTTGTTACTAATTTTCATCTATTTGTGCATGTAAGCATAGAAATTCCAGAAACATACATAGCTTAATCTTTAGGTTTTCCTGATTTTCTCACTTTCGCATTGAGGTTACAGATGTTACTAAAAATAAAGTCCACTCTATATTTATCTTCAACAACAAAAAATGTAACAACTTACATGATTTGTTTTATACTAAATTTCCGACTTTTTGAAGTCTTGGTCTCTGTTTCATGATTTTTTACATTACCCACAATACCATTTAGCTCTTTACTTACAGTGCCACCAGTAATGTACATCAATGCTTTTTTTTTTAGCATAAAGAGGGCGATGGAGCACTATTTTATTTATTTTTTTATTTACTTGTCACTCTTCTGATCATCTTGCTTACACTCTCATCTGTACACTCTATTGAATCGAATCGGCTTTCAAAGTTTCAGTGTTTATACAAATACAGCATTCATCGCCCTCTTTGAAATGTAAGAAACCATGAAACAAAGACTAAGACTTTAAAAGTCAGAATTTTAGTACAAAATATTCCATATAAGTTGTTAAATATTTTTTGTTGACGATTAATATGCAACTAGCAAATTATTTCCTACCAGACTGGGAGTTGTTTGTTAGCACAGATCTGGATGAATATAGCTCATTTGTTTTGGCCTACACAGCCTTCTGCACTGATACTGTGCTGACCACCAAGACCAACAAGGTGTTCCCAAATTAAAAACCATGGCTTGACAGGAATGTGTGTTGTCTGCTTAGAGTGAGGAACATTGCCTACAGGTCAGGGGACAGGCTGGCTTAGAGTATTGCCCAGAAATAACTGAAGAATGGCATTAAAGAAGCCAAGCACAGATATCAGCAGTGCATAAAGGGCTACTTCGAAAATAACAACCCTTCAGCTTGAGGAGAGGCATTAAAGCTCTGACAGACTACAAGAACAGCACCTCATTGACCAGCCATGACGCCATGCTTCCTGATGCCTTGAACCAGTTCTTCGCTGGCTTCGACAATCACACCAGCAGAGTGGAAACCCTACCACTGACAGTGGAGATGGTATTCGTCATCAGGTGAGATCCACTCTAAGAAGGATTGACGTCAACAAAGCGGCAGCACCAGACAGAATGCCAGGCCGCTTACTGAAGTCATGTGCTGACCAACTAGCGGGGAGTGTTCACCAACATCTTTAAATTGTCCCTGCAGCAGTTTGTAGTCCCTACATGCCTCAAATTCACAACCATTATTCCTGTGCCAAAAAAAACAAACAAACAGTAAGGTGACTGAATGACTATCACCAAGTTGCTCTGACACCAATTATCATGAAGTGCTTTGAGAGGCTTGTCCTTTCCCACGTCAAAGCCAACATTCCCATTGATCTGGACAGCCACCGGTTTGCCTACTGTAGGAACATATCAACGGAGGATGCAATCTCAATCACACTCCACACAAGCCTGTCTCACCTGGAGCATCCCAACACAGTATGTTGTTTATAGATTTTAGCTCTGCATTTAATACAATTGTACCCCGCAAACTAGTCGACAAGCTCAGCAACTTCTGACTAACCACCACACTTTGTTCATGGATACTGGTCTCACTAACTATATTGCCATATTTTTGCATTTTAGTGCAATTACCTTGTGTTCATTCTTTTGTGATTTCATTTAAAATTTATGTTTAAATTTTGTTGTATCACAATAAAGTCTCTTCATCTTTATCTTATCTCTTTATAGACTGGATTTTATATTTTGTACCATCTCTAACCTCAATGCTGTTGTTATAGCTGCAAAACCTGAAGCTAGACGGTGTATGATTTGGGAGTTTCCATGCTCACGAAATACCTGCAATTAGTACCAAATTACAATTTCTGGGAGGTTAATGCTGTAGTTAACATAAGACACTAAAGGTGAAAATTTTGGTCACATTCATGATCAAAACTCCAGTCCGCTAACGTGCCTGACATTAATTTGTGGTAACAAAGTTAGATGAAATAAAAAGACGTCAATGATTTTATATTAATTTTAAATTTAGTGTATACAGTCATGGCCAAAAGTTTTGAGAATGACACAAACATTAGTTTTTACAAAGTTTGCTGCTAAACTGCTTTTAGATCTTTGTTTCAGTTGTTTCTGTGATGTGCTGAAATATAATTACAAGCACTTCATACGTTTCAAAGGCTTTTATCGACAATTACATGTCATTTATGCAAAGAGTCAGTATTTGCAGTGTTGGCTTTTCTTTTTCAGGACCTCTGCAATTCGACTGGGCTGCACTCAATCAACTTCTGGGCCAAATCCTGACTGATAGCAACCCATTCTTTCATAATCACTTCCTGGAGTTTGTCAGAATTAGTAGGTTTTTGTTTGTTCACCCGCCTCTTGAGGATTGACCGCAAGTTCTCAATGGGATTAAGATCTGGGGAGTTTCCAGGCCATGGACCAAAAAATTTAAATGTTTTGGTCCCCGAGACACTTAGTTATCACTTTTGCCTTATGGCACGGTGCTCCATCGTGCTGGAAAATGCATTGTTCTTCACCAAACTGTTGTTGGATTCTTGGAAGAAGTTGCTGTTGGAGGGTGTTTTGGTACCATTCTTTATTCATGGCTGTGTCTTTGGGCAAAATTGTGAGTGAGCCCACTTCTTTGGATGAGAAGCAACCCCACACATGAATGGTCTCAGGATGCTTTACCATTGGCATTACACAGGACTGATGGTAGCGCTCACCCTTTCTTCTCCAGACAAGCCTTTTTCCAGATGCCCCAAACAATAGGAAAGAGGCTTCATCCGAGAATATGACTTTGCCCCAGTCCTCAGCAGTCCATTCGCCATACTTTACAATGGGAATGAGAAGAACACAAAGAACAATGTGCTTTGGGCTTATGAGCTGCTATATACCACTTTCAAATGGAACCCATGGCTATAATAGGTGATTTATTTATTTTATTTATTCATTAAATTATTTAATTAATTCCCTCTTATTCACTGCTTACCTCTAGAAGTCTGGCTCTGTATGACAAATTACAGTGAAATGATTTTTGTTTATTTCTCAGGAAATGTAGGGTCTGTTAAAACATATTCACGGTCTATAAAAAAAAAAGTCTAAAATTCCATTCAGAAAACTCTTATGACATGAATTATGAACAGAAAACAATATTTATTGATTATTAAGATACAAATGAATTTAAATATAAAGAAATATCCCATTATTTGCTGACTATTGGGGGAGATGTGGTCTCTGAATGACTGAGGCTGTGAACTCTGAACTGTGACCACTGTATCAAGCTTGGGTTATCTTTATTTTTATTTATTTATTTATTAAATGCCTAACACAGTAAACAGCTAAATTAGATTTGACTAAGTTAATCTCACAGCCATGTTGGCACACGCATGACTACAAAGTCATCCACATGCAGTTAAATCCCAAATGAAACCCCACAGCTCTGGTGTTTGTACATGTCACTGCTGTAGAATCTGTAGCGTTTCCTAAACAAACCTGAATGGAAAATAATCTCTGAAAGAAAAACAGGTGACACCAAGATGGTTACAGAGTTATTAACAGTAATGAGGATTTTACACACACACACACTGACCTACACTGATACACATGTACATTCAATTTACTGCTTTTCATTCACATACAGCAATTCAGTTAAAGATTGTCTTCTCACAGATCCACATAAACTTAGCATTACAGGGATAATCAGCCCAGTTCCACACAGGATCAGATGTTTCACCAGTTACAACACAATCCTCATCTCCTGCAGCACTGTTGGGTTCTCCACGTCTCCAAAACCTGAAGGAGAGAATCAGAGGATCTGCTGTGTTTCTCAGACTAATGAAAAGTCAGTAACTGTATCATAAGAAAAATATTAGTTCAGTGATTTCTTACCCAGTGATCAGTGGTGTATTGTCCACCCACTTCCACTCGCCCTCTTCGTCTCTGTCACTCAGACCAATCCATGATACTCTGCCGCTCCGCAGTTTATTGATGAACTCCTGTTCAGGGTTGTAGTACAATATGAGAAAAACAAAGTCTCTCTCTCTCTCTCTCACACACACACGCACACACACACACGTGCACACGCGCACATGCACACACGCACACACCTGTTCCTCTCTGCTGTTTATGATCAGCAGCTCTGCTTCTCTCTCTCTGCAGTACCGTCTGCTCTCAGTCCAGCTCTTCTGCTCAGTCGTGATGTAGTAACGACTGTATCTAAAATAAATCCATCCTTCAATCAGAAGATTGAAAAAAAAGAGGATAAATGGATAATTTTGTGTGGATTTCCTAGTGTCATGACACCAACAACAATAAAACAACAACAGAAACACAGACTACTACAGACTCGCTGCTACAGTATGGAGAAGTGATAACAGGAACAGACTTGTTTCAATGATGTTCAACATTAAATGTAATTATGAATGGTTAAAATTAATGAATTCATTAATAATCATGTGACAGTTCTGCAGTAAAGTGTTACTCACCCAGTTTTAAACACCTCTTGAGTTCCTCTCTCTTCCTCTGTAACTGGTCTCGCTCGCTCTGAAACTGGGCTCTCTCCCTTTGTAACTGGTCTCTCTCTATAGTCAGGTTGTTGTAACTGGTCTGTAACTGGTCTCTCTCTATAGTCAGCATGTTGTGACTGGTCTGTAACTGGTCTCTCTCTATAGTCAGCGTGTTGTGACTGGTCTGTAAGTGGTTGTTATCTCTCTTCAGAATGTGGTAATTAATCCACAGCACTGTGATGGCAATCAGCAGGAGAACACACAGCAGCATCTCACACACTGCAATCAGTCTGAACCACCTGCTCCATGCAGTGTCTCCTCCTAATGATAAGTGGACACAAGTGGATTTTCTTTTTTTAATGTGTTTTGTATGTTTAACAGTAGTAAACTCACTAACTCACCGCGGCCCTGAACACATGTACATGGTCATATTTCCAGTTTTCCATGTTAGTGGAATATTACACACTAAAAAATGCTGGGTTGTTTTTACTACCCAAACGCTGGGTTGCCTCTGTTGGGTAATTTTTCTGAGTTATTTACAGGGAATTGGGTACTTTTTGTTTAACCCAGCTTGCTGGGTTGGAGTTGGGTTAGCAAGTGACAGCTAACATCACAGACAAGACCGCCCCTCCCCCAAAGTTCACCAGTGTATTCAGTCGCCATGTCAGCTTCGTGCCTTTTTTTTTATCTTTCTCCTCATGCATTTAAGAGGAAATGTAAATGGTAAATATAAGGTCTGTATACACTCTTTCACTCACCTATGACTGAATTTGTTCACTGTATGTAACATTTATTACTGTTACTGTGTTAACTTTACACTCAAACTTTCAGCCTGGTCTGTGCTATAGCATGCTAGTTTATCTGACAATGGCTGCTAACTAGCAAAACCAAAGAACCTGTGTATGAAAGAAACAGCAAAAATGTCTGAGTTTTTTAGCTTTCTTTGTAGAATGCTTGCAGGGTGTATGAAGATGGTGAAGTGATGAATGAAAGCTAAACTGTTAACTGTAGTGCCAGCATGACACTAGCATTTAGCTAGGTTGCTAGCATTAGCAACCACATATATCACTCATCCTTCCTAAAGATGGCGGTGTGTTTCGATGACGTCATGTTTCATTCAATATATTCAGACTTTTCATTCAATATATATCAGTTTTCAATCCATATATTCAGAATTCATTCAATATATATATTTTTCAATCAATATATTCGGAATCCATTCAATATTCTCACAGTTCATTCAATATATTCAGATTTCATTCAATATATATCAGTTTTCAATCCATATATTCAGAATTCATTCAATATATATGGAGTTTCAATCAATATATTCGGAATCCATTCAATATTCTCACGTTTCATTCAATATATTCAGAGTTTTCATTAAGTTCTCTCATGAATATTTTCCTAAATGGCATGCCATAATATATATATATATATATATATATATATATATATATATATATATATATATATATATATATATATATATATCTTGATTTTATTTTTGTTAAAACCAAAAGTAGCTGGCCTTTTATTTTCTGAAAAATGATGCAATCCCTGACTCAAAAACCATGATCTGATCCGAACTGTGATTTTTGTGATCTTTGGCACCACTAAAACACACCTAGTCTACAGTATCTGTCATGTGCTAATTTTTGTGTGTTGTGATGATTCAATCTGTCACGCTCTCAGCACTCTCGTCACATTTCCGTTCCCACGCTGTCAAGCTCCTCATCACGCGGGTTTGTTTTCCCACGCTGTCATGGCACTTCCCACGCCGCCGGACCGCCCCACCTGCACACCGGTTTCTCATCCGGCGCTGATTTCCTTGAGTTTATAAGGAAGCGCAGCACACCAGTTCTTCGCCAGATTATTGAGTGCTCTAGCCAATTCTTTCCCGTTTATTTTGATTGTGATCACGTTACCGAAGTCTTGTTTCATTTCTCGTTTTTCCTCTTTGTCTCACGATTCGGATTTGTTTGCCTTGCTGACGGATTTTCCGGTTTTTGACTCAACGCGCGCTCTTTCTCGACCACGGCTTATCTTCACGTCTCGGCACGGACACCACGCTCACAGATTCAACTGCTCTCGACCCAACGCGCACGCTCCTCCTCCTCAACAGCGAATCGACTCCACGCTCTTCCAACGGACCTGTGCGCACACACTTGTCCTGCTCAGTCTCTGCCCCTGCATCTGGATCCACCTCAGCAGCTAACAAAAGCCACTGACACAACCACATTGTTTCCTTCTTTCTTGTGATCAGTGAAGATATTCCCTGTGTAACACAGTGGCTCTGAGTGGTTTAAATGTGTTTAAAGGGTTTCTGGAGAACATTTAAAACAAAAATACATTTACTTTCTCTTATACTGTTGCTGCAGGTCACTTCAACAGTAATGAATGACGTGTGCTTTGCTTAACATCCTCAATGTGTTCTGTGAAATAGTCATTATGCGATTTGGATGTTGTGTGTACACTGTGTTATATACCTAACAAAACCATGTGGGATTCTGTAGTGTTAACACTGTGCTGAAGATGAGAAATAATGTTACAAAACTTAAACTATGTATGAGCAATTTGTGTACCAGAGACATGAGATGTGCAAGTGCTGTACCTTCAAAACAATATACACATAGCCCGAGACACTATAAACAGGCTATAAAAAAGACAATAATAAGAAATAACATTCCCCTCAGTGCATTAAAATAAGTTTGCTATAAAACAATACACACTAAATAATAAACAAAAAAAATCACTCACTCAGTCAGATCAGCCTTTGTTCTTGCCTCCCCAAGTTTGATGTCAGCAGTAACAGTAAGGTTAAGTAAATGCATTCGCTAGTTTGTACTCTCTAATCTGCATGTTTTGCTAATGTAGCTGAACTGCATCTCTTGGTCTAACTCCCTTTGCACTAATGCATACAGTGATGGACGGGGCTTTGGGCTGTTTTTTTAATAAATTGACCTGCAGATCTGCATCATGTCACCTTCTTCCTCTGCACTATGATCACTGCTTAAACCAAACTGATTAAAGTTCTCCACCAGATTTATAAAAATACTTTCTTCTTAATCATATCTATATGACGGTCATCTGTAAACTAGTAAAGCTCATTCATAACCAAGCTCATTTGCATTAAACATCGCCCACATGTCTCCATAAAAGTTCAAGCACAGAAACAGCTAAGTCGTCAAAATAAATGATAAAAATTATGCTTACTCAGTAAAATATGTAATAATATAGAGTGTGATAATAATAATAACAATAAAAATTGTTGTTTTTTGGGAGTCAATAACAAAATTGCTTTGTAATAGATAAATGTTTTATTTCAAAATCTAGCTTCTTTATTTAAAAAAATCCAACCACCAGTTATTTTATTAAACAGAACACCCAGCAGTGGCGGCTGGTGCCAATTTTGCGCAAACAAAATAAAAATTAAACTTTAATAGGCATTTATCAGGTGTTTAAGCATCATTACTACTAGTATAAAATAAAGTCCTGACTCACATCGCATCCAGTCAGCAGCTCCGCTTGCCATAAGAAGTGCTGGAAGACTCGTTGAGAATGGTCCAATCACATGAGCCCAAATATTTAAAAACAATATTGATTTGCTAAGAACAAAAGTGGGAGGGTTCGGGGCGCACAGTGCTGCACCCCAAGGATGATTTAAAAAGATCCAATTAGAGCTCAGCCTCAAGTCACATGCTTTTAAAAAAATTATGTGCCTACATAGACACTCGTTTGTCCGGCGCCCCGCGTACACCAACACAAATGAACGTAATACAGTTTAGATTTTTTTAATTGCAAATAAATTATATTAAGAAATGCAGCGGAATATTGTGACTAAATGACTTTATTTCATTATTAAAATAAATAATTATGTTACATAATTACATGTTAAAGTAGCAATATTCTCTGCCTAATTTTAGCATTTAAAGCTTTTAGCATTAGCATGTGGATTAGCATGTCTAGGTAACTAACACTTGTGAGGTTAAAATTTTGTTTAATGGTAAAAATCAGTGATCTAGTTACAGTATTATTATTAGGCATGCCCTACGTTAATTAGTGTGGTTTCACATATTAAGTTACTTTTTACCTGTTTAAAAAAAAAAAATAAATAGTAAGGTAATGTTACTGCATGATCAGTTTGTGAAAGCCACTAGTTTTATTATAGAGTGTTCAGTGTTTAACAGTAGTTACCAGAACATGTAACTTTAGAGACATCAGTTTATTATATTCTATAAATAGAGACCAATATGTTGGTTTGAGGAAAGTTTATCTTGGTAATTATATACATTTTACTTTAACTGGGTTCTTTTCAGAAGCATGCCACCTCAGGAGACCAAGACTCTCAACAAAGAAATGTGGTAAATTTGAGGTTCCTACCAAATTCTCGTTCTGCACTAGAATCCATCACTTAACATTGATACCAACTTTGATGGATTCTATGTTAAGTGATGGATTCTACTGCAGAACGAGAATTTGGTAGGAATCTCAAATTTACCACATTTGCCAAAAATTTACCTGTCCTGCGAAGGCAATTAATCCCTTAGAACAACAACAACAACAAATAAACCCTAGCCCACCCCGTAGAAAAGTCATAGCACCCCATTCCCGAATAAGCAGCACGATTTGACACCTCTTTTATGGATCTACGACAAACAGTGCTGGACTAGTTGGTAAGTGGCCTTGGGTCTATAAAATGCTGTTCATGTAAGGATAGTTTCATTTAATTTAAGCTTGCAAGTGTGTGTGTGAAAGTGTGAATGTGAGTGAGAGATGAAGCGAGAGAGAGAGAGAGAGAGACAGAGAGAGAGACTGTAGTCATAAAGAGAGCTAAGAATAAAACACTATAGATTAGAAAG
The DNA here is from genome assembly GCA_030347435.1 of Clarias fuscus. NCBI lineage: Eukaryota > Metazoa > Chordata > Actinopteri > Siluriformes > Clariidae > Clarias > Clarias fuscus. The sequence continues at coordinate 9,166,311 of CM059225.1, read as the reverse complement.
TGCCACAGGAAGACCAAACTCACATGTTCATGACATCACTGAATCAGAAAAGCAAAGAAGGGTGAAAAAGGTACTGTTTTCTGTTCCCTCTCTGTGTTCCCCCTAACAGTGTGCACATTCTCACAGATATCCACCATCATCTCCATCACTGTAATTACGGAATTACTGCACATCTGCACTTTGTAACACTTTTTGCCCAACCAAACTTAATTATTCTGTACCTGTGTGTTGTCGTTCTCGTCGTGTCTTAGAGTCACCGCGACAACCTTCATCACTGTCTGCAGCCTTGTAGAGAACCTCTGGCATCTTATCCTTCATAGGAGAACACCAAAACATCTTTAATCTACAGTGTCGTGAAAAAGTATTTGCCACTTCCAACTTTCTATTTATTTATTCTTTTTTTGCAAATTTCTCTTACTTAAATGATTAAGATCATCAAAATTAACTGTTACACAAAGATAACCCAAATAAATCCAAAAATTAAATTTTTAAATGATGATTTCATTTATTAAGGTAAAATAAATTAACAAACCTACCTGGCCCTGTGTGAAAATGTAACTGCACTATGTGACTAAAGAGAGAGTAATGGATGGTGTAAAGTGTCAAAATGTCAAAATTTTGATTGATTGCTGATTGATTGCTTATAGGTCAAAGGTCACCATAAGATCATAATTATATTGACCTCTCAAGGTCAAAGGTGCCATATGGAAGGGTCATTAAGGTGTTTAATGTCTTCTAAAAGTCTTTTTGACCAATCAGATTAAAGTAACTGATATCACGTAACACCCAGTTTCCTTTCCCGTGAAAGTAAAAGTTTACAAATGTTTAAGTCATTAAGGAAGTTTGGTGTCTCCTTTCCCACGAGAGTAAATGTTTTTTAGTTCTTTCCTCCGGATATACAAAATGTCAAATATTGTTTGATTGCTGATAGGTCAAAGGTGGGTGTTGAGGGTAGGTGTCTCTTAATAGTTTTCACATGTTTAAGTCATTAAGGAAGTTTGGTGTCTCCTTTCCCACGAGAGTAAATGTTTTTTAGTTCTTTCCTCCGGGATATACAAAATGTCAAATCTTGTTTGATTGCTGATAGGTCAAAGGTGGGTGTTGAGGCTAGGTGTCTCTTAATAGTTTTCACAAGTTTAAGTCATTAAGGAAGTTTGGTGTCTCCTTTCCCACGAGAGTAAATGATTTTATTTCCTCCGGGATATACAAAACGTCAACCTAATTTTGACGGCTCAAGTCAACATATGGAAGGGTCATTAAGGTGTTTACAACTACCCCTGCCTTCTAAAAGTCTTTTTGACCAATCAGATTAAAGTAACTGATATCACGTAACACCCAGTTTCCTTTCCCGTGAAAGTAAAAGTTTACAAAAGTCGTTAAGAAAGTTGATGTTTCCTTCCCCGTGAAAGTAAATGTTTAAGTCATTAAACACATTAACACAATAACACACAATTAAATGTTTCATAAACTTTCTATAAAAGCATAACAGAAAATTTAATTTATGTTAGAATAAACTACATTAATAAATTAATGATTGTAGGGGAATGAGAATAATCACTGTGTCTGGAATAGCAATTTCCTTATTTCTCTGACTTAAATACTGCGCAAACAGTACAAATCGACAAAAAACATTTTTACCTGATTTGCTTGTCCCTGTTGTCGTAAAGATAACTATTTTACAAAATTAACTTTTTAGAAAACTAAATTTTCTTCACTTCACACCCCGGGAGATACATGCCCCATCACGACCACACCTACCCCAAATCAACCCCCCCCCCCCCCCCCCCCCCCCCCCCCCCCAATAAGACTGCCCCCACACCAACAGCCGCTTTAACATGTTATAAATGAAGAGAGATGGTCAACTTGGCATACATCCAAGTGAAGGTCATCACTTTCAAGTCTCCAAAGAACCTCACCATTTCCTCTGAGACCATGGCTTTTCTAAATGGTAAGAAGAATCACTTTTCCTTGTTTGATGATATTCAAGTTATTTTACAATAATAAACTAATTGAGACGTAGAACAGTCAGACTTCGATGTTTCGTTTACTTATCAAAATGGTAGTAAATTTACATGTACTTTTCTACTTTTAACTAAAAGTTAAATTCGTATGTTTTTATTACAGAGTAAGATCACTCGTAGGATATTGTTACAA